>JAYRCB010000336.1:437958-565089 GCA_036026315.1 Trachelus stipa | reverse complement strand
ATATATTGAAGTACAGAACTATAAATTGAATCCCATAGATTCTTTTCTCTGTCTCTATGGGATACTAATAATCCCCATAAATCCCAAGTATAAAATCGTGTTCTCACTATGGTTTTCATCGTGATGCCTAATGGGTCTTTTTTTCTCTGTCCGTTCTGGCCTCATTTAAAAACGCATAAATCCAATCTTTCGCCAAGAACAACCATAACGCTTTAGCCTGTCTTCGCCTCGCGTCAATGGCAGCCCGTAGATCTGTCGACAGGGCCTTAAAAAGTGGGTCCGCTTCAAAGAGACACTGGAACCAAAAATAAAGTTGTGTCATACGCGTGGATACTGAGAAATTCTAGTGACATATTGGCACTAGGGAAATTCTAGTGACTTTTCAAGTAAAAAAAAAAACAATTTTCGTTTCGTATCTTAAAATTCCAGAACTACCCCCGTGGTCGGTTGTTGCGTCAATTAACGATTTGTCAAATCCATTTTCCACCCCTGCGGCACAGCATATTGTTACGGTGTCGGAAGATCCCTAAGGGTGGCCCTCAAAACCCGACAAATGGCTGGAAAAGTAAGTGTTGTTGTATCGTGATCACTTGGCGTTATCAAGGGGGTGCGTTATGCGATTCTCTATAGGGGTTGGCCAAATGGCCATTCCCGAGGATTCTGGTGAGCCTTTGCGTTTATAGATTCTCCTACCTACTGTGTAAGGGATGTCGGAGGGTCGCACCCTTCTCACATACAACACCAGACGGGAGATGTTTGATTAAATAACCGCAGCGATGAATTGAATCAGACGATGAAGTGGATGACTTGTATTTCATCGTTTAAGGGTGCATTTCAATGAGATGTAAAGTCTCGACCATTCGTCCTGTAACACAGATACGGAGTAACCATTAAGTTCATTGCTTTCGATCGACTTATTTTTTCCAATAAGTTCAAAGTTCACTGGGTATTAAAGATATAAATTTTTCATAAAGAATAATTCGAATCTTTTTTTTTCAAATAATTCAACATCTCATAACGAAGCTGGATGAAGACTGTAGAACAAAATTGTTGTAGGTGGCAGCAGCGTAGGGCTTGTGAGGATGGAGGGGTAAAGGGGGTGTGGCACTTAACTTTAGAAACTCGACGAATACTTTTTACGAGCTGTACGTGTCTATTAGCCTCATTATGGTTCTTAAGGGGGCTGGGGGAGTGAGGCGAGGGGTAAATGATGCCACCCGTTATATTGCCCTTGGTATATCCAGCGTCTTGCCCCTCCTTCACTCTCCCAACCAGTCCTGGAGTTTAAGGCCCAGTAAAAGACGCTCGCGACTGGCTGAGATCCCCATCCTGCAGGACCTTATCCTACGGAGCCATTAGTTTTACGATTAATTAAAGGATCTCTAAGATTAATTACCAAAGCCTTGGGCGCGGGAGTCTTGAGGTCAACTGCCCGGGGTTAAATCCTTAGACTCGTTCTCCGAGCCATGGACTTCCGGTTTGAATAGTTTCCTTTTTATTTTTAGCATTGTTTAGAGATGGTGGCTGAAAAAGAATTACAATTTAGTATAAGGGTTGGAATTTTTAATGGAACAAAAAATCAAAAAAGAGTGTAATACTTATTTTAAGGGTGGTCACGTGTCCGAGGAAGAGTGACGCATCGTTTAGAGATGCGTTAAGAAATATAGGGGATGATGTTTCGAAAGGTTAAATAAGTGGAGAAAAATTCTTTTGAATTTTATTGCCACCCCCTCTGCGTGTAACCGATTCGTCCCGGATCGTCGCGACGCTCAAAAATCCGACTTGATTAAATTTTTGATCAAATTACTTCGAGTTAAATAAACATACCGGAGTCCCGTGTCCTCCCTGGCTTCTTCCCTAGGGATTTTACAGGGGTGGCTGGTGCTCTCTGCTACAGTCGGCCACCCTCTCACAAATTCCGGACATTCGCTCACGCAGCGTATACATCCGCGCGATTTTGTAAGCGCGACTAATCTCTTCTCACATTTTTTTTTATTTCCTCTGACTTTACGGCCTTCTGTTTCACTCGAATGGCCACTTTCTTCTCCCCCCGCCACCCTTGCTGAACGGAGCTCGTGAGCTTCACGTTATCGCACGGCTTACGAGAACGTTTTTTTTTATAAATACGGATTTACCATTTTACACAAAATTTTGCAACCCCTATTTTGAAATTTTAGAAAAATTTTTTTTTTTTCATAAAATTTCATATATCATGTTACATCATTGTGAAGTACCCATACAGAGCATATTCATCGCCGTAGTGACAGGCATATTTCTCGTTTAACGAAAACAAACCCTTAAAAAATAAATTCCCACTCAGCTCTCTATTTGTAACAGTTTAACATAGGCCTATCCAAATATACACGAATATATATAGGTATATAAGCGCACGTGCGCATCCAGCACGAGGATACTTGACGCATACCGTGTTACACCCTTGACAAGGCCCATTCTTCCTTCTTTCCACAAGGACACCCTCAATCTCACCCCTGTACAAGACTAGGTAATGTGATACTCCAGTATAGTTATAATACCGAAAAGAGTTTTCGAGGCCGATTTATACGAAGAGTTTGGTAGGTGTATAAAGCAGAAGAAAAAAAAATGTTCACAAGGGGGTAGTAGTAGAGGAGCGAGAACAGGGGTAGGTATGTTATAGGGATAGGAAATTCTGGCTTCGCGGTTCCCTTCGTTTGGTAAGATAAGAGGGAGGGGGGTGGTGGAGAAAGAAAAGGGCAAATTCTTTCGCGCCATTGGTCATAGGGTTGGTATAAGGGTAGCATAGGGCGCGAAGGGTGCGAGCATTTGATAAGGGTGGCTGGCGCACGGGCTGACGGGACTTTTGCGAAGCCACGCCAGGCCGGGTTTCAAATGATAATTGTTCCGAACTATTTCAATCGGGGGGGCTGCCGTGCCGGTGCGGAGGTTAGGGGTTGAATATTCCAAACGTAAAAAGATCGTTCGAACGACAGGGAGGGTGGAAGGGAGAAGAGACAGCGTAAAAAAAGGGGGAGAAAAAAGGAAGAGGATCCACAAAATTAGCATGCAACACGAGTCACGAGCCGTCAGGAGAAGACACGCGGCAACCCCCATAAGAAACAAACAAAAAAAATTCCTTTTACACCCTCACAGTCTTCTTTTAATTACCAGAAGCCTCCCCCTCCCGTCTCTCCCCCCCCCCGTTTTTTTTATTTTACACTTCCCAAGAAATGAAACGTTTTACCTTTAATTGCGCAAGGCCCGATGACATTCCGGAATCGTTCTCGCAAAGAATTTAATTACCCCCGCACGAGGGGTGGTCCGTCCCGGACAATTGCTCCCGAAAATAATACGGCCCTTAACATTTTTTCGCGTCTCCTCTCCCTGATACCTTGCGAAAGGATTGAGTCAAAGACGATCCTTCGCCCTCTCCAAAAATTCTCATAGACTGGTATCAATTTTTTCAACCCCCCTCTACCCGAAATTCGCCAATCGCGTAAAATAAAAAAACGGGCCCCTTTTCAAATAAGAACAGCGGGCCCAAAGGGGGATACCAATCGGTCACTGATTTGGTCAGATCCATACAGAGTGTGCATAGCGAGGGGCATTAATGACCCAACAAGCATTCCTACCCAGATGCTCATTCTCTCTCTCTCTCTCAGCCCCAACCCCTTCCTCATCCTCAGGAATCTCCGACTGCCGGTCTCTCCCGAAGTCCCGTGCGATCACGTTGGGTGGTCTCACTACTCTGACAAGTCTCGCACCTACAGTATAATACAGAGTCACGGACATTCTCAGATACTGAGCACAGACAAGAACCTTTATACCTCACTCTACCTTAAACGTCGCGAGTAAAAGTACTAGGTAAAAGGGCAGTCATTAGTATATAGCATAAATCCCAAGAAGAGGAATTCGCTCATAAAGACAATGCGTAGGGTAGTAAATGGAAGAAGAAAAAAAAGGAGCGGGAGATTCAAAATAAAAATTTAAAAAACAGCATCCACAAGAGACCCATGGACCTTGAGTGGTCGTGGATAAAATTTAAATTGGAAGATGATGTATATAGTCAAGGTAGTAGGATTTTGTGTGCCTTTGAATTTTCCCAGAGACGCTCACAGTTTTAGCCGAGTATTTCGGCTCGTTAGGATAACGAGGATCTAATATCGCGTTCACAGTCCAGCCAATTACACGGGACACGGCCGAGAGGAATATCTTCTCAACTAAGTGTATATAACAGTGAAATTCTGTTTATTTTTTTTAAATCTTCTTCTCTTTGTCCTTTTTCTCTCTCCTGCCGTTCCTCATCTGCTTCGATGCCGAATCCTTTTACTCCCGTCTCAAAAACACCGAACCCGACGGCACATCGCCGCCATGACGCCTAGCACGGCACGTTTCGCGTGATCTATGGTTAAACATCTGTGAGCAGATCATACGTGACACATTTACGGGCAGCTAAGTGGTGCCGGGTGGATGCTGGATAGTCGCGCCATTCCAAAAAGCCAAAGGCGATAAATTTCACTTTGCTTTGCCGCCAAACGCCCACCTCAACCCCACTCGCCCTCTTTGCCTAATTTGACACGCGGCCGAACCAGAGACACACAACACTCGTTACTCGTTAGAGAACTTCTGCGGAACTTGACTGTAGGGTAGCCATTACGACTGTTACCAACTTACCAGAAATTATAATAATTGCTGCCAACACATTGTGCCACGGTGAATAAATGGTGATTGTGAAGTGAAATCAACATTGGTTTTTTTTACGGTTACAGATTCCTGCATTACCGACATTCTTTATATCGGTACAAATTCTATCCTAACGTGGCGCTTCGGGACTGTAGGAAATTTAGGTAACTCACGTGCATTTTGACGTTGTAATAAACTAGGTTGCGCAACCATTAATTTGCGGTATACAAGGTGGTACAAGAAGATGAAATTTAGTGAGCCACTAGCGGCAACGAGGACCGACCTCTAATGGCCATCGTGGTGACTATAGCCTGGACCACAACCACGATCCAACCCCATACTCGTGTGTCTGTCTCTCTTTCTCTCTCCATGTTAGCCATAAGCTTACTCTTACTCTCTTTCACAATTCTCTTCTCTCTTACGCCAAGTGTTCTCGCGTTCTGGCCGCAGTAGTAATTACGCACTGGCGCAGTTAAACACAATGGACCGGGATAGAACGACTCTGTAATTTATCCTCGGTACAATGCTAGGGAGAGAGGATAGGTGCTCTCTTGGTTAGATATTCTAAAAAAGAAAATTTGATAAAAAAATTCTTACGTTTTTTTTTTGAAGTACTGTAATTTTTCATTTATTTATGGAAATTCATATACTCGTAGCGATTGTTTCCGCGTGATCAGTTTTCCTTGTCCGTATCGCGATAACGATCTCGATATTATTTTGACGTCGACTAATTGCAGCAGGTCGCGGTGCTTAATGTCGCGACGAACTGTTTCCGCGCGCTTCCATTTGTCAGTGGGACAGTCGGTACACGTCGAAATACCGGGTGGCTCATTAATTCGGGGTCAATTAGCGGCGCAGTGTGTCACCGAAAATGGAGCGTACACGATGGGCACGGGGTACGCCCACTCATACGTATAATTAGCGACGTTTGCGCGCTTCGCTTAACTTCTGACTCTTTAACTTTTCCTATTTTCGAGTCTTTTGCCCTTATTTCTTGCCACTCCCCTCTTTCATGAATTTTTTGTATATAAACTTATACACGGACTCCCATATACCCACCGTATACTCCTTACCACCATTTTCATTTTTTTTAGGTCACTCAAATACCAGAATTATATATTACAACCTATATCTACATATACATATATATACTGTTTGTTGAAGAGGTCATAGATCAAGAAGGCACCAGTGTGAAATTCGTAACAAGTCGTTTAATCGCAGGTAGAATTATGTATGCTGATTACATGGCTATGAGCGTAACAAGACACTGGGACAGGATTATGCGATTCCTATGTAATATAACATATGCAAGTTGAGTATCTATGTACATATGAGATCCTTTCGTAATCGTATAATCATATACATTCATTCATAGGCTTAAGCTATATATCAGGTATATTTGTATATCTCTATATATAATCTTTCTCTCTATATATACGTCTATATACATAAACCTTGTATCTTACATATGCAAGTTGCATTGCTCCGTCTCTCTCTTTCTTTCTCTCCCTCTTTTTCTTTTTTCAGATAAATCTAGCACTATGTACAGTACTATATACAAAGTAAATAAATAACTTAACTGTTAATCGGAACTGACTCGACCATAATGCCAACTCGTAACGTACGCACTCTGCCAATAAATAATCGACATCAGTCTACACCGTGTATAATCAGTGGGAATTATTTCTGGCAATAGATCTGCAAATCTACAAGATCCTATGGTTACGTGTTTACCGAATATAATAAAGAAATTTACTGCGAGCGGGATTGCGTCTCAGTCTATTTTATGAAGATGAAAAAAAATGCAACGATACTCGTAGTACCAGCCGTGAATTAGAAACGTATCGTATTTAGAACCCTGATGCGATTCTTGAAATAAATAATACAGTGCGATAGGTGCAAGCCGCCATTTTGATAAAAAAAGTAGGAAATATTCGTAGGTATTGTATATTATTTCGAGAATATTATATGAGATTATTATTACTAACGAAATAGTGTTGATCTTACTACGACGTCTCGTCGACAATCTCTTCGCCGTCCTCGTCTACGGGAACTGTCGAATGATTGTAAAGGCCCTGTGCCATTAACTGAAGTGCCAATGGATTCTTCTGTCCACTTGCTTTCTTGATCTTCGCTCTCTTGTTCTGAAACCAAATCTTTATTTGCGCCTCGTTCAATCCAAGATCGCGTGACAGTTGCTGCCTTCGTCTTTCGGTCAAGTAACGATTCTCGGCAAATTCACGCTTCAGTCTTGCCAACTGCTCAGCGCTGAAGGCCGTCCTAGGCCGTTTATCTTCTGGGCTAGTGGGTTTTTCGTTGCTGTGAACGCGCTTTACGCGTCTAGTTCTCGGGCCTGCGAACAGAGCATAATAGGACAGTAGACAACGGCCGATATATTGTAAACGAAGCTTAATACCAAAGACAATATGATAGATGGCGCAAATTGGCGTAAATCTACGTCTGTGATAAGAGTGCGTACTGTCACGTGTGCAACGTACAGGATACTTCAAGACGAACGAGTCTCGCAAGGTATTATTTCTTCTTTTTCCTGATACATTGAGTGTATTTATGTTTTCAAGCAAGAAACTCAAGCATGAATAATAACAGTAGCTTTGCATTTACACCGTTTACCGTAGCGAGTTGAGAGGTTATAAATAGTTGAAAGCGAAATGCAGGGTCTCTCGAGGATTCATCGACTATTTTCTACGAGTTTTTATAAAAGGGGTAGTTTGACTTGGTAAACACCGTTGGGGCTTGATAATAGTTGGGAATGCGATGAAGGAAGAGGGTAGTTTTAACTGAGGCTTAATTATTAAGCGTTTTGTAGAACAAAGGGCTAGGGCTCTCGTCAGCTCGTGTACGCAGGCTGCTTCTGCATACTAGATAAATAGTGCTGTGGAAAGAGCAAAAAAAAAAGTATAGAGAGAAAAGCGGAATTCTTTATTTCGTAATTAACACTGAGAAACGTATCACCCCTTGGGACGTCCTCTTCTTTCGCTCTGTTCTTTTCTAGCACACGTCGCATGCATATTGTATATATATACAACATGCAATTGAAACTGGTGACAGCGCTACTGTGTACGCTTGACGGGGAGGCAGAGAATTACTTTCTATCCGGGTGTACAGGTATTTAAGTATTGTACGTGTACTGAATCAATTTCGATGCTTGCTTTTACAGGTAGAATTGTTATAGCATCTATAATTCAATAAGATCCCACGGCGATATATGATATATAAATAATGTGAAAAACAGGATAGAGCGATTGGCATGGCGGTCGTATTGCTCATAATACATTTTATTGGTTGGTCGGATCGATGGAAGGAGGAAATGGACGCAATGAATATTTATTAAATACCAACTGTAACGACTCCGGAAATGAAATGAAAGACCAAAAAATGGGAACTCTGTTGGACAGCTGAAATTTTAATACCATCGCTTTGCTTTTTTCTTTTTTAAAAGAATTAATTTGAGAAGCTCCAAACGAGCCTTGCATTGTGTTGCTGGAGAATATGCAAAACGATGCTGTTTTACACAGACCTGAATTACGTTAATAAATTTCTCATTTTTTTTATAACTGCATACTAAAGGATCCCAGTGTATATACCAGTGCATACAGTTTCATGGAAAAGGGTGGATTGCGGATGTAGGCTCGAAATAATTAAGTCCTGCGAAAGGGTGCAGGTGCTATAAAACGTTAACCCCTCAGACATGAACCTAACCCTTAACCCTTCGTGTAAAGAGTTCGAAATGTAAGTTACTGCAGTAGTATACTATATATATACAGGTGTAGATACACATTCTGTGCTATGATAAAATTAACTGTGTGCGAAAATATTTCTTACCAGAAGATGGCCTGTCGGAATATCTGGTGCAATAGACCCAAGCTGGCCAGAGACTTTGTGCCGTGCTGGAATTACTTGTGGCACTTCCGGTTCCATTTGTGCTACTGTTTGTACTGTCACCGCCGATCGAGTCGCCGCCTATTGTGGACGCGGCTGATGATAGGGATGGTGCACCAGTGATGGAACTTCCGGTAAGGGAGCTTCTGTTGCTCGCTAAGCTCTCCAGACTTCCGCTTCTGCTGAGGGTGTGTCTTTGAATTGGGGACGTTAAACCGCAGTGGGACGAAAGGCCATCCCTCTCGCGATGGAGTGAAAAATTCGAAGTGGATGATAATTGGGGCGAGAGTCTTGTAGACGAGAGACTCAGGTCCCGCGGAATTTGAAGTGGACTGTGTTGAGGAATTTGTACCGGAAGTGACAATCTTTGATGTGCTGTCGGTAAGGTAGGCTTTGCCGTTTTTGCTTTTGTACTGAGAATTGCTTCCCTGCCAAAATCAGGTCTCAGAATGTTCACCACACTGAATCTTAAGGGTGTGTCGCTGTTTTCTTGATTATCTTGGGGTGGTGACACATGACTCTCCGGCGAAGAGGGTGAGCATACTCTACGATGATGATTTCCAACCCCTAGTCGTAGACCGTACGCAGAATCCATGGTTACTACCGTCACGCTCATTTTTTCTGAATGTCAAAAAATGATACTCAAAAACGTTTTAAACAATTTTTCTTTTAATACAGTCACTTTAGCTTTTCTGACATTTTTGCAAGTATTGACATATATTTTGACACTTTTGCAAATTTCCACGGCACTGTTTTGTCAATAAAAAAACTTGTCCGGTCCTCAGTCGATATTAAACACACGCAACAATTGTGTCCTTGACAATGGGGGGGTTCGTCACGGAAAAACTGTTTTTTTGGATTTTCAAATTAATTGCAAGCACTCTCAGTCAATTCGTCACTGAACAATCGCGCAAGTGACGAGATATGGAAAAATATATTTTTCTAATAAAATTGAATCCCGACGAAAATGCTTGAAGCTTCAATCCTCCGTCCTCTTCTTCCTCCTTATAATTCTTCTCTTCTCTATCTCTTCTTATAGATCATCCAACTACGTGGACAAGTCTTGGGCGTTTTCGAATTGGCTTTTCCCGAGGTTTGTGGGTACTCGAGCGAGTGCCGTGACGGGTCTGACTGGCTGTCCATCCGTCGCTCGGTGATGTCTAAACTAGGGAGTCCAGGTCCCTACTTACCCCACCTTTCACTCCTACGCCGAAGAGAGTGCAGTGCACTAGACACCCTCGATTGTATCTCTATTAACGCTCCTGCAACAGGCTCCGCCCAGGGCTGTACCATCTCCCTCCATATATGTTACCGGTTATCCCCACTCCCATAGGCGTAGACCATGACGGGCAAGACTGCCTTGTCCCTTAACGATCCAAAGTTAACATTCAAAAATCAGGACCAATAACCCAAGTTTAAAGACGTGCGCAATGCATTTTTTAAACTATAAATAATTAAGGCATGGGCTAATAAAAAAAATTTTTTCACCAAAATGACGAAATGCAATTTTTGAATTAATCGAGTTATTTGAAGACCGAAACTTAATTGAAAATTTTTGTTGGGAGTGGGGGTATTTTGAATTTTTCTTAATACTATGATTCTTACGCCACTGGGTGCTCCTTCGTGAATTTAATTCATCCACGCCCAGAACTTCATCCCCACTAACCTTACAATGCCACGCCCTTTTTCTTGCTCCGCCTGTCGTAAAATACGCCCTTCTTCGTCCTCCGTACTTTTACTCCATTCTTCGTCCAATTCGCTATAGCTCGCTTGCTTTAATACAAGCTAATACCTTTCTTCCACTCGACAAACATCCCCTCCGCCTCTCCCTCCTCCTCCCCCCCTCCCCCCTTACCCACGTGGATTTTATCGTCGACCGTATGGAATTGCTTCATACGAAAATTTACACAGTGGTTCCGTTCTCTTATTTTTTTTTTCTTCCCACCCTTCTATACTGCTTTACCCCTAACTTACCCCTGTCATCTACCCTTGTCCTATCAATAGCGTCTCGACAGATATATTACAGCTACCGGCAGATGCTTCTATAAGCGCTAATCAGCCAATTTATTTTATTATAGTCGTGGGAAGGACTTTTTTTTTTTAATGCAATTTCACGTCATTTTGGATCATCTCCATTTTCTGAACTGCAGCTGCATCGAACACCGAACACAGTTTTAATGGAATAATCGTTCCTGAACGATCTACCCTTTTTTTAATAGGGGTAGTCTATTATGTATCAAAATGAGTTTTTGAATTCTTCGAAAATTCCTACGTCTAATTATAAAGCATAATATGGTAATTAAACGTGAAATGGAAATGGTAAAATAATTAAGGGACTTTTGTTTTAAAAAAATGTATCTTAGAATTAAATGAGAATATCGATGTTATTAAATCTGACGTTTGTTCTCGCGGGAAAACAGTGACACGCGATATATACCCGATTCGTTATAACTTATGAATAATTAGGCAGGACAGTTTTGAACACGCATAGTCTAATAATTAGCATGTTAATTGTTTTATCTAATTACTCCCTGCTACCGAGGACTGTTGGAATAATTTAGCTACTTGAAAACCAGCGAAGCGTTTAAAAGTAGTACATGTAGTGTACTAAACAATGATTAGAGCGATTAATTTTTTTTTCTGTAATTATAGGTAAACATCAAAGGAACTTCCGCGAATTGCTTCGATTTGGTTGCAATCGTATTTTTAAGTTTTTGAAATTTCTTTTCTCCGACAACTCGTGGGAAATTACTTGTTTGGGACGAAGGCTGTGAATATTAAAAAAAAAAGGCGGACATGTAATTTTGAGGAAACTTTCTTCTCTCATTCTTATCGAGAATCATCTTACAGAAAATAAAAAGCCAATTGCTGTTTTCACGACGTAACGAGACTGCTGGTCATTTGCTCTGTTATTAACGTTTACGTGTAAATACCTAAAAAGTGAAATCTCACGCGAGGATCGAGACACGCGATCAGCGTCGAATTATTCGGAGGCGAAAGATGCTAGGAAATCAATTTGCAATCGCAACCGTGCGAATTTACTGCCTCGCGAGTGGCGTCGGGACGCTCATGCGCCGCTTAGGAGTTTTTGGAATAAAAAAAGAAATTTAATTAATTCGAAAAACCGTATCAAATTTACTCATAGAAATTACGTGGAATAAGTACCATTTTATTTGATTACCAAGAACCGCACGTGATATTTCTCATACGTGAGATGAGATAGCAGAAATATAAAAAATAAGAATAAATGGAGTAGAAATAAAAAAATTTAATAAAAAAGATAGTCGACTTCGCAAAGTCAAGTAGTGATTACTTTTACGTGCGATTTGTAAACGGCTTCTATTTATGGCATTGTAAACTCTATAATCAGCCGCCGCGGGGCGACGACTTATTTAGAATAATTAATGCATGGCCAACCCCGCGAACCGGTCTTGGACCAATGATTTCCTTTGGATTCTCCCTACTCACTATGACCGGCGGGGGAAATGGGAGTGGCTAAAGATCAAGCCCTGCCTTCGTTCTCTCGCAGTCATGCAACCTCGCGTGTCTCTACTCAGTACTTCGCCACCCTTCAGACCAGCCAGCCAGCCAGGGTTTATGAAATTTTCTTTTTTCCTCATTTTTCCCCTGAAATTCTCCCCACCATCCCAGCATCCTTTCAACCTTGATTCTCTCCAAGAGCCAAGAGCACGTAATACGTTTACTCAAAGCGAAATATAGTCTGAAAATTATAAATTTTCCTGCCAATTAACCTATAAAAATAACCCAGAAGAAAAATATCCAAAATAATAAAACTGCCTTGTAATAAAATTTTCCAAAAAACAATACCGAAAATAGTATACGTATCAAAATAAACAATCAACCCTTATAAACATATCAATACCCACCCCTACAGCTGTATCCAACAATTAGCCATCATCCAGAGCGCAACTCCCCTAATACGTACGATAAACACCATGGAGCCACACCCACCTAAAAACAGTGTTACCAACATCCATACCCCTCGATACAACCTCATAAGTAAAATCCCCATGCGAGCGGAGCTCTTCCCTCAAAAATAAAGTACACCCGGTACATGCGAAGATAACCGCACCCCGGGGATTCCCCGTTTATAAACTGTTCTAACACGATGGGGAACCGCAAAGCATTCCGTACTGATTTATCGGTTGGAAGATGATAAACGAGATTCTCCCCATTTCTCACCCTCAACTTTCCACCCCCTCCCCATAACCTGGACTCTATTCAACGTAGGCATCGTACCACGCTATGCACCCTATAGATATTTCTATCTATCCAATATACCCCTGCTGTACCTACACTATATCTATATAGATATCATACCTAACCTATCCTTCAGTCCCACACACAATCTTTCGATTCGTCAATCGCAATGGTAAATCCATATAGAATTATTTCGTTTTACCAGCTCGGCCTCGACGGCAGAGACGTTGCCCAGCCATGCCCTGGTGTGTCGTCCTCGGACGGAAGCTTGTTAGCAGGGAATTACGACTTCCGCGTCCATTAGAATGGCGAGATGCTAACTACGGCTTACGTACGTGTAACTCCATATCGGGTTGCCACTGCAGAAACACGTTCTGATTCTGCCAGTTGGCAGGCCGCCGTAATTCTGTATTCTGTATACTGTATGTTCTGTATTTTGTATTCCTTATACCAGTCTTCTGTATTCTCTACATACAGTATACTCTGCACTCTGTTATAGGAACGTTTTACATTATGGTACGCGAGCAATAAACCTAAACGAGTACAAGACGAGTCAGCATATTGGTTCTGGGACTTACCTTTGTTAAGGTAGGGAGAATGGAGATGGGTAATGTATGAAAAGGGGGGGGGGGAGGGGGGAGGGGGGGATATTTGGCTGCTATTATTTTTGCGGAAGAGGATGGAGGGGCAGGAGGGGATTGTCAGGATTTTATTGGGCACGTTGGACGAAATTCAGGACCCGACGGGTAACCGATTCTCTTTGCTTCCAGGTGCGGCCTTGTTTGGGACTTGTGCGTCCGTTCCGGATAAACTAAGAAAGAATGTTCTGTTTCGAAAACACAATTCGTTCTGTGCGGATTGTTATCATGGCAGGGATGCTGCTGTTTTCTACCTGCCCTTTGGGCCTTATGATTTCGTCACGGCGAGCGATGCGACTTTTGGGACTTTTTATGGGCTCTTGGGGGGAGTCGGGGGATATGAACTTTTGAGAGTGATTTTTTTTTAAGTTTGTCATACTTCATTTTTGGATGATAACAAATGGGTCTGGTTATGTTTCATTTTTTTTGAGCGTAATTAGTCAAATTCTGTTGGAATGTGTACGTGGTGAACTGTAAATATGTATATGTATTTTTGAAGCGAAGTAGATAGTCGTGTAGAGATATATCATTCGTAGAAAGTTATTAGTCGCCGATAAGGCCCAATTTAAAAAAATGATCATTTCTCGTATCTATTGGGGATAATGGATTTTTTTTATATGAATCAACCATATACCGTTTATGTTAAATTTGTTTGAGTGTGTAAGTTCTCTCCTGTACTGGCTGTACGTGCAGGTACACAATGGGCCCGATCTATGTCGCATTGTACATTGCGGTAAAATCTTTGGGCCCACCAGTCGCGATACCGCTCTTCGAAGAAGGGTTTGTTTATACTTGAAGAAGACGGGGGGCCTTATTGTTCCCTGTGACCAATTGCACACCAGGGGTCTGCAATGGGACCTGGCCACTCTTCCCTTTTATAAACGGGATAGAAAAATGTCCAGGATATTTATACGGTGACAGGAACTTCGACGGGATGGACCAGTAGATGGCTACAGGTAGCGAAGAATAATAAGGCCCAATGCGAGGGAAACTCTCAAGCTAAGAAAAACTGAGTGAAATAGTTTAGTATACGGGGGGTCCCATTATGTTGCTTAGATAATCTGATTTGCGTGACTGAGTTGTCAATGTCCTTGACAGTTGTCAATCTTTGGAAGAGAAGGACCTTCTTGGACATTTTCACTGACCCTGACATTAATTTTTGTTGAATTTTTTTTTCAATTTTCAGGCCCAAAATTCGTACCACGAAAGTTTAACCAGCTTGCTTTAATGTAAAGCCGTGTTTATCTGCTGCTGCTCTTACCGGAGGTTCGTGTTGACCGACGGCCAAGATAATCCGGATTAAAAAGTCAATGGCTCCTGTTTACGAAAATACAAGGACGTTCAGGAAGGCGTTGGAGGAATCAGATGGAATTTACGGTTGTCAAGATCAGCGAACCGGAGACCATTGTTCGTCGAATGGAAGAGGCGGAGTTCGTAGTCCTTTGGATTGGGTCTGAGTTATCTGTTTGGATATTTTATAAGTCCCAAAAAAAGTCTTGTTGCTTTATTGCAATTTTTGTAAGTATTACAAATTCATTATTTATTCTTTGATTATCTTGAGATTGATAAGCTCATAAAAATATAGGCTACAGTGCATTCCATTGTCATTGCAGGGTAGATCAATGACAACGACTGTGGGGTTACTTTGGAGGAACAATGGGCCCAATCTATTTTGACAGTATATGTCAAAAAGGCGTTCAAGCATTTGACAGGAATTGCCAAGAGACGTGGGCAGTGCTGAAAATATTCTTAAGGACGAGAAAGCAAAACCAACAGGATTTAACGATTAGCTTGACCTGACGACTGACTTGTCTTTTTCTATCAGGATTCTAATATCGTTCTGTCAGGACGAGGTACCTAAATACAAGGATAGGATGATCCTTTGTCTTGGAGAAGAAAATCAAAAGAAGAAGATGGCAACGCGTTTTAAAATCATAGATGAATTTTGTCAAAGAAAAATAACGGGTGTCTCTTTAAATTGATACCAGAATCTTTGGCATTCTTCCCGATTACTTTGAACGTATGAATGTTTTAGAAGAAATGTAAAATCAATATTTAATTACGGCAATACCTATATTACAGGTATATTTAATTAACCAATAAATCCCAAGAGACTGTAGCCGCATCGAGCATCTAATTATACACGGTGTACTATTTTTAAAAGAATATTTTCCTTTTTTGCCAGTCTGGCAAAATAAGGCGCCAATCAAAATGAAACGATAAAAAGGCGTCGAGACCTTTAGGAAATGAGCAAACTCGAAACGTGCCACCAGAAAATTAGACGAGTCCTCCCCCCTTTGCTTTTTTCTTTTTCAAAAAAAATCCAGATCGTTTCGAGCACTGAAATATAATTTTTCACGTTATAATGAGACGGTCCCAAGAGGACTCAGGGTTTTTTCACACGCTGCTCCATCGAGCCCGTTGCCAATTTAAATTCTCAAAATAATTTTCTGCACCTCATACTCTCGAGCGATCACATAAAACCCGTATGGTACCCGAGAATAAAAGTTTTGGTTAATTTAAAAAAATTGTATCCCATCGATTTACCCCAATAATTATTATAACCCCAAAGTCAAATTTGGATCCTCAATTTGAGAACCACTAGTCAACGTGTGTGGTCCGCTCTGGCGGCGAGGTGCCGACACTCGAAGTTTCCCCTTCTACCACACGTTTTCTTCTTGTTCTTCCACCCATTGTACCTTCTCGCTTAAGCCTTACGCCGTCCACGTAAGGCCCTCTACCTTCACCTCGCACGTCATTATATACCGGCGCTCGGCACGAATCTACTTTAGGGCCTTCCGTATCCCTCTCTGACTTATACCAAAGAAATTGGTTCTGTTCCTTGTTCCAAGTTCCCTGTTCCTTGTCCCATATAGGTACCGACCAGGCTTATTACCAACCGACCTAATCCTATCCATTTTCTCTTTAGTCCCCATACTATTATAATTCCCAACAGATACTACTCAGTATATACCAAAAGCACCCACAGAAAAATGAAAATCTGAAATTAATTTTTAAAAAAATTTCAAATAACCCCCTCCCTCCCTCCCTCGATCCTCGTCTCAAATACCAAACTGATCCTTTGTGACAATACTGTCTCCGCTAACGAGCTGCACTTTTTATGCAGCTCGACGTAATTGGCCCTGATTTGCATAGATTCGCAAGAGAAGGAAGAGACGGGAGAACAAGCCAGTTTGGAAATTGACGAGGGTTCCGCCATGCTAGTCTGCCTATAAGTATAGCTACACCGTATTCCTACCTACGTAACCTATATGTATACATACTGTAGTTAAGGTTTGCACATGCACCTTATATATATACAAGCCAGAGGAATGCACAGCCGGCCTCATTAAGCATTGACTTGATGCTTCTGTTGTTTTCTCGCCAAGTTTTATGCTTTCGTGCAGGCCCGATGCTTTACATACACACAGTACGTAGGCGAGAGTGAGTGAAACCGAAATAAATCATTTTGGCTTGAGCCGGTGCGATTGCCGTTTTATAAATGCATATGAGAGCCGGGTGCATCGTGTACTGTAATGCAGTCTGCATGCATACGAGGATACGGTCGTGTATTAATTTAATACGATTGCATATCTCGGACGAATTCTTTTTTTTTGTACGCGGTCATTTTCAAAAATCGAAAGTATCGATTAATTGATCCGAGAACGATTTTCAGGTTTTTTTTTAATAGTTATCGATATATAAAGTCACTTGTGTTTGATCCTCCTGTTCTGGGATTTACGTGTGGGAATGTGTCACGAATATTTTAGTCCTACAGGCCGTTTCAAGGGAGGTAAAACAAATCACGGCGCGTGTCTGGAATACCGGGAACCTTTCCAGGTCCCACCCCTTATGTAAAACGTTCACCCCTATTTTACTTGACGAACCCTATATATGTGGGGTCTTGTATGTTGGATGCTTGAAAATTTGTCATCGAATATCACCCCTGGCTTTTTACATGTATATATGTATATATATTGCTGGGATATTAGGAGTAGTAGATATAAGAAAATTCCAAGGCTCAAATTACGTACCGCTTCATGTGGGGTTAAGGACTTTTTGAATGTATGGCTATAATTTTTTTTTTGTTTTTATAGGCTTATTTTATATTTGAGATACCAAAAAGTTCTTTGCTCTGCATATTGTCGGATTGCACTCTGTCTTTGTAATTATACGGATTGTGGTAATGTCTGTGATTAAAAGAAACTAATGAGCCGCCATTAGGATAGCGAAGACGGTTTCTTACTGCGGCTGCCCAGAAGGCATCGCTCTCGCGCAGTGCCACGGCATTTAAAATAATATGCAATTTCGCTCTTTCCTCGTAATTACTATTGTGCGCGCTCGCGATATTTTCGTAAAAACACTCGTTATTCGCGAAAGCGCTTCTTCCCTGTCCCTTTCAGCGAGAATAGAAACACGCACGCGTGGATATAAATGTAATTACGTTATAAAAAAATTGCAATAGTTTGAAAATTTTTTGGGGATTTTTTGACAAATTTCCAAAAAAATTGACGTCTGTTTATATATATCGGGTTACGTGAAGGCATTAGGCGGGAAAGTTTTTTTAAACTTCAATTTTTCGCTCGGCTGATGTTACGTGATGACTTTCAATTACACGGGGATTTGGAATTGCAGGTGAAATAGGTTTACTGTAATTATGATGAAGGATTTAGTTCTATCTTGATCTTGATCGTGGGATAATTTTTCATATTGATCAATGACTTTTGGTCGTGAATTATAGTTTTTTTATGATTACAAAATATTTGATTTTTTTAAGGGAGGAAACGGCTTCGGCGAAGGAGGTTGAAATTTAAGGTGGTATTTGAAAAGGAAAAATGAAATTCTATGCTTTTCTTAATCTTCCCTTAACCTTTGACGGGAAAATGTTGTGCGAAGAAAAAGGAGATAAAGAAGTGAAGATAGAAGCTGAGGATTTGCTGCACCTAAATGTGGATGGCGGAACAGGGAGGTTCACGTCGTTCCTGACAAATCAAGCTGAAAATTGAATTCTGAAATGTCGAGGGTCACAGTGCCTGTGTCATCCTCCCCTCCTTTACGATTGTTTCTCACCCGTTGCAGCTAGTTGGCAGCACCAGTCCTTTTGTACTCTACTACTTTATATAGATATATAGTGATGGGTCTTATATTGGCCTGTGTGAACCGAGCCTTAAAAAAAAATTGTATTTTCGGGTAAATTGGTTTTGGTGTGAAATAAATGAAACAAAATTCACATAAATAAGAAAAAAAATGGTCAACCTGTCACTGAGAATGTAAAAACTTTTTGAAATCCTTAATTAAAGGTTATAGAACGATAAGAATTTCTGAGTGAGACGAACGAACTATGACCTCTTCGTATAATCACAGGTATTTTGGAATATTAAGTGGTTGATAAGTACAGTCGGAGAGAAGATAGAAATAAATAACGTAACCGATTACTGAAAAGTTATTTTTAAAGAAAACACTTACCGTGTCGACTCGTCACCGAGAAACTAATTTCCCGTAATAGTCAAAATTGATTATCGTTACTTTTTAGGTAAAGAAATAAAATGAACAAAAATACATAAAAATGGTTGACTAAGATATTCTGGCTGTCGATAACGAGAATTTTTATTTTTCAAATGCCGTCGATGTCTGCAGCATGCAAATTTATTCAAATTTCTTCACCCCAGGACTGGGTCGAGGTTGAGTGAGAATCGTCTCGAGATTTATTTGTCTATTGAGAAGAAAAAATGAAAAAAATTTCGTTACGCCTAAATCACCTCGTAACTCGAGTATCCTGAAGCTTATTAAAAATTTGAAAAATGAGTAAAAAAAGAAAATCTGAAATATAATTGTCACTCGTAATTGCATTATTAGTGGTTTTTCACAAAATTCAAATACGTAACTACGGTCATTTAATTAACTTATTCATTCCGCCACGTTGCTCCTAATTAAACGTGAACTGTAACACCTCCGGTAAGTCCGCTCTTCATTGTGAACTAGATCCGATAAGGTGGGAAGTGCTCGTTAATGAATGGAGTATAAAGACCAAGTAAGAAAAGTCAGTTAAAGATAAAATCGCTATAGAGCTCCATTCCGAGAAAGGTAAAATATCCAATTGTTAGGTATTATCAAGAATCGGCGTTACCCCCATTTTCAAATCGGTTGTTGATTCCTACAAAGATAATAATAATAATTCGGAGCAGCAATCGTTATCAATTTTTCGATAAAGAAGTCAAATTAAAAAAAGTAAGGAAAGATGAGTAAGCATAGCCAATAATAAAAAAATATGTTTTCCATATAAACCAGTGATTGAAAATTCAATCATTTTAATCAATTTACGCGATAACAATCACGGGTCGATTGTGTAAACGTGCAATTTTCAATTCTTAGTCAACACAGCGAGACCTTTGGAATTCGTTCTTAAGGGTTGCCCCTTGTCGCCATCGTAAGTTTTCAAAAGAAGCGCGGGAGGGGTGGCAGGGGGTGGGAGAATATGGAAAAGGGGAGGATAAGGTAGATTCATTAGGTTTCCGCGCGTCTCCCCAAAAGAAATCAATTCACTGCGTGGAATAAAAGATAAGGCGAGGGCAGACGCAGGGCTAATGTATCAATCATTCTGTTTGCGTAACCTCTGACACGCGTTCCACGAATGTCCCAGGAGGGGTTGTATAGAGGGGCGTATACATTTACACGTACCTACCTACTGCAAAATCAATAGCCCTTACCTTCCATTTTCACTCTATCCTATACTACCCCCTTGCATATATATATATATAATACTCCGTTTATGTGTACGTATACATACATATCAGTATAGTTCTTATGCCTTTATATCGGAGGAAAAGATTTTTTTCTTAATTTTTCATTAAATCTAACATTCACAAACAACCCAGTGGGACAGTCTATTTTATTGGGTCACCGGACAAATTTAAATTTTGTAATTTAAACCGGGGTGGATTGACATTTAAAATATTCATACACTGATAATTCAGTATATGATAATACATATCTTGGACGTGACGAATGATAACTAAATCAAATGACAAGTATGCAGGGGTATATATATATACATATGTTGAAACTGGTGTAGATGGATACCTGCTTGACAAAGGTGCCAAAATATAAAAAGGGTGTAGAATCGACGGAAAGAAGAAAAAAAACGTGAAATTCTCCAGAGGCTCTATCGAAAGAGGGTGAACCACCCTGTAATCAATATTGGTTCCCATGGAGATGGCCCGCTGGCAAACTTGTTACCTACATTCACCTAAATCACTTCCTATTTTATCCCAGCAACACACAGTACCCTTTACACGTCCACCATCTTTATTGTCTCCCTGCTCCATAGGAAGAAGCTCAGCTCGTAAGTCACTTCCGGTAGAAATATAAGATCCCGAAAAAAAAGGTAACAAACCCTCCATCCATCGATTGCCAATAATCAAACGCAGTCCCATATCTTAAGGTCTGTTTACTTGTTCGAAGGAAAAAGAGAAAATCCCTAGATTATAATCTCCAGAGTTTGACGTCACTCCTGAATGTTTCAGAACCGAAGAAATGAATCGAAGTGGAAAACGTGAGAGAAGAAGAAAAAGAAAAAGATAAAAGCAAGAAGAACAGATCACTCTTAATGCGTCACTCCACTTCCTCAAGCTGACAGCCCGACGGACGTGGTTCGTTTTGTTATTCAAATACTCAGATAGCCACGGTGTGTGATATCTGGAAAGATAACAGCCAGAAGCAGCCAACCATCTGACTAGTTATTTTTGATCCGACCAAAAGTCCCTAGACACTGCATTGCAGTATACGTACAATATAACAACTGGATCTACTACGTTTCTGTGCCATTGGATGAACCCAGCATCCGACCAAGTAACACCGAATGCATCTGTATCTACACAGGTAACAATGTTGACTTCTGTTTGAGAATTGGAAAGTTACTAGTCTCTTTTTTTTTTCCTTTTTCTTCAGCATCCAATGTACGTACATCCTGTTACACGTGGTGGAAACAAGCCACAGGAATGCGAGCCGCACATCCAGCTCTCGCATCTACGTCGTATCTCGTTTTAAGTCACAGTAGAATTTTTCTCCAGTGGAGCATCGCGCGGATGTTCAGAAGGCAGAAGCGGCGTCCTCTTTTCCATCCTATCTTCTTCTTCCTCTTCTTCTCTCTTTCTTTTCTCCTTGACAGTGATGGACGCCCTCGCGGTTTGCTTCTCTATCACCGACTGTACGATGGCGGCCGATCGTCTTGCTAACCAGCCAGATTGTGTGCGAGGTACATGTCAGACGTACTAACTGCCCGGTGAACCTGGGTGTGGAGTGATGTTTTATTTAGTATCAACGAATTGAAAATACTTATCATGAATATAATATATTGAAATTCTTATCTGTTATCCGTTGTCAGTCTATTCTCATGATATTCATATTGGCTACTGATAACGTATACGAACTCCTCGGATCTTTCATCTGGTAAATGCTAATCTTACGAGTGGATTTCAACTGACTTAAGGTTAGATACCCGACGGTGGCGACGCCAAGCGTCGGGACGTTGAGACTGTTGACTGTACGTGCCTAGGCATCCGTTTCACTTGCTTGACTGGATAAAATCTTATTATCCCCTTTTCTCACTGCTGTTCGTCCAATCTGTGCTACAGGCAGCAAGAGTCGAGATGCGGTCCATATACATAAAATTGTTATCTATGAGAAAATCCAAATTTCTTCAAATTACTCTCATCCATTGAAAAGTCCCAAAATTTTTTCCCACCGTCAATGGCTCCTCTAGAAACAGAAAATATACATGATCTGAATCAAACCACTTATTTTAGGTATGATATTATTTTTTTGTTTCAGGTAATTTCATTAAAAGGAACGACTGTCACTCCGTGGAAACGGGATATGTCAATTGGCGCTACGCAATTAGATACGTCCAACGACGCGACGTTCCTGGTACCATTACGCACTAGCCCGAAGTAAATACCGAAGACTGTAATGTGTCAGTAGCCATCTTGTAGTAATAGTGGCGATGGATGCAATGGTGGTTAATTGCATTATATCAGGAATCGTGGATCAATTAGCGGAAAGATAGCGGTGGAATAAAGGATGTAAAGATATAAGGAAGGAAGATGCAGGATTCTATTGAAAAGACAGAAAAAATAAATATGTATATATAAGAAGCATATGTAAGAGCACGCTGTATGGCTACTGGTTGTACGCCATTACTAATTAATATGCTCGTACATTAACGTCCAAATGAGTAATTACCCGTTGCGTTAATCGGCGTAGGAAGGAACGAACGTAGAAAGGCCATCGGCCTGATCCTGTCACAGATTAGATAGCCCGAAGCAGTCTGTCTTTATTAATATCATCCGATGACAGTGACAGACCCGACGTTAATTTTTAATATTTTCTTTTCTCATAATTTAATAGATAAGAAAATATATAAAAAATTCTTGATTAAATTCAATCGTAGAATAATTCTTATTTTTCACATCTATTTATTATAAAGAGCCATGAGAATTCCTTGCCGGAGAAAAATAAGTCCTTCGTAAGAGATCGAAGAACTAGATTGACGAACGATTAACTTTGATATCTAAGGAGAAACTATTATCTTGTTTTTATTCGAGATCAGGAAATCTCGAAGGAGCAAAATGGGGTCTGTGAGAAATTCTATATTATTTTTTTATTAAACATTAATTTAAGTATACACTCGCTGAAATTCTTCGGCTCGTATAAATTCACTGGCACGAAAATGATCCACAACGGGGTGGATCATTAATATGGGATGATCGTGATGATACGTGAGATTCGTGGCTGAGTAAATAAAGTCTCGGAGATAACTAGCTCATCCCGCGAAAATGAACCCCGTGTTAATCTACTCGGTATTATTCATGAATTAAACATACGTAAAGGAAGATCGTATCGTGGGAGACTGTTTCACGAGTCATTGTGAATCTAAAGATTTCATAACCTCGCGTGATCGATATATAGAAAAAAAAAGTTGTCTTGAATAATTCAAATAAAACTTATATTTTATTCTATTAAATATTTCAAATTCGCCTCAGTACCCGCCGAAAATCTTGTTCAACCGTAGCCAGTGCGCTATTCAATTTTCAATACGAAACAAGCGTGACCACGGGGTACCTTGGTGGCTGTGCATTCCTTGAGAGGCCTTAAAGAGAGGGCCCAAAGAGCCGCGGAGACTCGAATCGGACTCGGCACGCTAGCCGTCGTAATGACGGACGAGTAGACGTCAAGAAGTACAATACAAACACGCGGAGATTAGGGAGCTATCTAATTACAGCCATATAAATGAGCCGGTAAGGTCCAAGGGGTCTGAACCAGGTCCACATCTCGTGTTGGTAGCCATACGTATAAGAGTACGGTATGGCATAGCTTCGGGAGTGGCGCTGTTGTTCGGGACGTTATATACGCGTGTGTATACATATATATATATATATATATATATATATATAAAGCATGTAGCAACGTAGAAAGAACGAAAAGAAAGACGCAAAGCGGAGAGAGCAAAAGGGAAAAGGTAGAAATAGAGAAGCAAAGATAAAGAAATGGTTGGTAGGTAGGTAGGGGCATGACGTGGGGCCCCACCGTTCAAATGCGAAGCCCCATCTCACGAGGTGGCGCGCACGGCGTGGGGACGCGACAGCGGACTCTGCTCCTGGACCACCCAAGACGAAATTTACTATAGTTACTTACCATCTTGGATCGTTTCACTTCACAGGTTCTCCGACTGAAAACCGCGAAAAAGTTATCGTGATTATTCTAGGCCTTAGTATCACCCTTCTTGACGTAACCCTAAGCTTAATGAGCAGCTGCTCTCTCGATTGAAATACGGAACAGAACTAGATGAGCGCCATCTGACGGATTTTTTTAGCATTACTCTGACGGACGTTTTGTCTCACGTGACCTGATAGATTCCTATGTACGTAAATATTTGTGGTAAATTAATTAAAATTAGCTCTTCGTGACTGGTGAATAATTGATTTTGGGACTTGTTTCTATTATATTTGACTATTCGTGACTATTACATGCTTACGTTTTTTCAATTTGTTCTCAAACTTTATCATCGCTCCGGCGGAACGTGATTGCAAAATGAAATACGTTACCGAGAACGGGTATATTTGTTTCATGTACGGTGAAAAAGACAAGACAGAATTGATTCACCCTGTCTATCACAAAAGGTTGACTTCTTCTCTCTTCCACATCTGATACGGTATAAGAAGTGACGACTAAAGAAGAGTAACAAGAAGAGGCGTAGATCTCTATCTCTTTTTCAACATTCTCTCTCGCTCTCACTCTTTCTCTCTTTCTCTTTCCTCACGCACAAGGCCTTTCTTCGCGGCCGACATCTACGGCCCATCAACATTCTTCGGCGAACCGTTGAATAAGTCTCTCATCGACCCAAAGGCTATTTCAGACTTGCATGATTGAGACGCCGCCACGTCCATCGATGATTCTGCTACCATAATCTAATTTTTGTCGACTTAAGAATTTTAAAAAAATCAATACAACAGGGTAAATAAATTTATTTCCAATTTTTAGCACAAAATAGGTATCCAGTCGTGCTGAAGTCTCCAAGGACTCAAGAATCCTGATAAAGTCATGTATAAAGTCTGGAAAAATATGGTGCGCCAACAGGGTATGACTAATAAAAATTTAAAAAAAGAATGAATTGGTAAGTAAAATCGGATACATTGCAACCTCGGTAGATCTCTTGATATTCACCAGAAGGGTACTAGTAACCATACCTGCTAATGGTAGGCCGTCCGTTTTATTTCAGCCTACGCCAACGACTTCACCGGGATGAGAATAAGACTGTTGGTGCATCATGGTGGGAGTCTATAGGATAAGCCAAGAAGATTAAGAGGATCTAAGGCCCAGCCTCGCCGGCCTCGTCGACCTCGTCCCAGCACTAGATCCGCCACCAAAGCCACATCCAAGGCGCCGCCCATTTTTTTACTTCCCAAGGATTCCACAATAGCAGAACTCAAAGGATCTCAGAGTTGTATATATATATATATTTTTCAACAAGTATCTTTTCAACCGGACGATATCAATACCATGGAAAAGGAAGATACAGCATAAGAGAAAGATAACAAAAGCAACCAGGGTGAGATCGATGGATCTCTGTATCTATGATCTAAGGCGACTAAAGACTGCTTATTCATGTACAAGGGTAGGTAAATAAGATCCATGTAATCTAAGCAGAAGAACTGGTGCGTCTAGAAGGAGATGACTGGATGGAACCGTAGATCCTGTAGATGAAATGGGGTACGCGCAGCTAATAAGGGTAGGTCCGAAATGTATCTATCCATCAGTTTTTTGAGGATTTCTATTTTTTTTTTCTTTCACAGGGAGGTAATTATTTCCCTTTGTGTTTTCTGGGATGGAGTATGGACGCCATGTGGAGAGGGTGTGAGCGTCAAGAGGCACAGGGGGTGGGGCCCATATCGGGCGCATCCTGGTCTCGCTCTTAAATTAGGAAGAGCAAAATGGTGAAGGGGCCTTTTGTGTATATATTAGTATACGTACATGGGTGTATGTCTCTCTCTCTCTGTTTGTAGGATGACGTCGATGGTGGTTTGGCCTGGCTAGGGCGATGAGTCCATAAAACAGAGGTAGGTACCCAAGTTCGAAGCGGTGCTGAGCAACATCTGCCGACCGCCATAAGGCGACCAACCACGATCGGTATACAGAAAAGCTTATGGGGAGAAAGAGAGCGTGTGAGGATCCGAGAGAGGCAACAGAGAAATCCCTCCGGAATGGCGGATCGATCCTGCGGGAAACCAGAGAACTACGTATAACCGTTTAAGGCGCCACTCCCGGTTTCCTGGGAATCGGATGAAAACCATAACGATCCAGAGGATCGATGGTTTTGCACGATCTCGGCTACTCTTGCCAGTGCCATTCAGTTTCTTGGCATAGACTTTATGCCTTTGCCTGAAATTATTATCCTCTACGTGAGGTGATTATACTGGCAGTGCTTACCGGTCCTGTCTTCGTAATAATTTACGACGAATCGGTAAACAGGATCTTGTTGGAGAATCCTGGGAACTCTAATAGTCGATCGGATTAATGAAAGCCATCATGATTTTACATGGTGTGGTGATAATCGTTGCGAAAAATTTTATGTGAAAACTTTTTTTTTTCTTGGGTAGTAAATTTTAAATGGAATTGTTATCGTTGGGAGTTTTCCTTGATAAATTTGTCAGGTCCTTATTCTCTCTTTTTTTTTAATACTTTCAAATTGATCCACTCCCCTTCGTCTATTCTATCGGACGTGTCTATCGATTGTAATTCAGATTGTACCTATGGAATCTTTATAATATTCTTGTATCCCGTCTGATCTTCCCCTACTCCCATAGAACACATCTCCCTACGCCATAACGTATTTCTAAACCGGCCGTGGGGACCCATACTGGCTAGTTATTGCTGCAGGAGTAACCGGGGCCTTTTCTAGGCCCAGCCCTAAACCACTGCCTTCCATAATCGTCCAGCTGACGTGGTCGAAAGATGAACACACGTACGGATACACGTGTGTACGTGAAATCAAGAAATCCACAAAGGCTAATAAAAGGCAAAAAGAGAAGAAAGAAAAGTACAGAGTGAGTGTTGTCATGAGAAAAAGATAAAAAAAGTAAAATCACTAAAACGTTCGTATTCAATAGAGCCGACAGAAGAAAGAAAAGGTTCGCGTGACCATGTAGTCGGCCATTTTGCAAGGCACCTTTCGATAAAATTGCCACGCCAAGTCCCCGGCAGTCCCAGTAGAAAAAGTAATGGGGCCCAACATTCGTGTCGTGTTAGCAGGGGACTGTTGAACATTAATTAAATTCCTTGTGAAAAATGACATAAATAAAGGCCATCCAAGAAGTCTGAGTAAATACCGCTCAGTATCACGTGATACATATGATCATTTATACAGTACGGATCAAAGATCGATACTCAAGATCGTATTGATCGTAGTGACAGCTTGGATAAAGGAACTCGAGACTCGAGGATTTGCACGGTTTTCTATATCGATCTTACGATCTCGCGATCGACAATTGGCTCTTAAACAAACCTGTCAACTTCACTCGACACTGGGACATCAAGATCAAAATTAGATCATTAACATGCTGTCAATCAGACTGTCAATTGTTATTGATCCTCCATGAGATGTCAGAAGACATGGCATCAGTTCCAATTCGTATACAATAGAAATGAGGTAGATCAATGATCTAGATCTTGCAACTTGTAATCTTATAGAGTATCCATTATAGATAATATTTCACTTCATTATCTCAAAGATCATTTATAATGATCTAGCGAATGATCTCAGGACTGCATGAGTATTGTATAAACTCATAAACGTGTATGAGAATCGCAAGCCGAAAGGCCCATTTCTATGGGCAATTTGACTTACGACAGTTTGAAAGCAAGCCGAGTATTCGTAGGCGTGTGTTGAAACGTCGGGACGTCGGACGTCGGGACGGGTTTTGCGTGGGCCCCGGCATATTACATCTGGGGGCCCAGTCCAGAGTTTATGATGGACGAGACAGGTGATTATGCATGTGGAAACTACCAGGAACACACACGCCTACGCGATACCCTGTACCAGGTTGAGCCGACATCTACTGGAAAGTTGAAAACTTAAAAGTTTTCGTGTAAGGCCCACGAATGTCTCCTGCGGTGTTTCTTTGGGTCCTCGCGATTTTCACGCTTTCCATCCAGTGAGCGAGGATGGAAATGGGGACGTGTAAATAAACAGAACTTTAAGGGTCCAGGTAACAATTGTTCGATTGGTCATGGATCCTTTCACATTTTTCTCCTTGTGTATTCCTTTTACGTCCCAGATTTCAATTCTAAGATCCTTTTCTGATCCTTTTTCAACTTCCTGTGGGATAAGAACATGAATTTCTTAACTTTTCATTTATACTGTAATCACTCTCTTTTATGACTTATATTATTTATTTGTCTGTATCTGTATAGCGAATGATCTTTCCATTGAACCCTATCTCAAATCATAACCATAAGATAATACGCTGTTGATTGGATCTAAAAATCGATAAATCCTGTCGCCTAAACAACTTGTCAGAAAATTGACGTACGACCCGCCTAACCCCGCAGACGTCAGAGTCTTGCGTGTCGAGTGGGATATTTGATTATTCCAATAGAACAGAATTCAATGTATTATTTAAGTATATACAAGGCCCAATTTTTGTCACTTGAATATTGGGCCTTATTGTTGTAACGAGTGAAAAGATTCTTGACAGTTGTGGAATACGGAGTAGGTGTCTCATTAATTAACTGTAACGAACTGACAGTGAGAATCTTCAGTAGCAGAAGACAATAAAAGTCGGAAAGAAAAAGAAAATGGAAAATGTTCGTTTGGTGTGGAAGAACCATTAAATGATAAAACTCTATTTGCCTTTAAATAACGGTGGATGATATATCGATACTTGACATCTACGTGAACGGCCTGTACAATTATTTATTTTATTTCACTTCAACGAATCATCCAATCGATTGGAAATTATCGGGTTCAATAGTGTCAACATCATTATGGCTATCAGGCGTTACGTGTTGTTAATGATAACACATGATAAAAGCATTCACAGTTGGTATGCTTTATATTTATGTTGTGTGTTTATATACCGTGCTATAGGAATACTCGATTTGATTTGCTTGATGATAGCATTATTGATTTCGCTTCTGGTTGATGAAAGTTTTTATTATTCATGATTTCTATTAGATTTTTCTCGGTTGCTCCTTTTGGACTTTTTTGAATTTTTTAATTGGTTTTTATTTTCACAGATTCCATCCGGACAGCAACACATGGGGTACTGATCAAGGGGATTTGTAAGGAGACCGACGTTTCCTGAACATTCGCAAATTTTAAACGGTCTGTAAGATATGTCTTCTTTTGAATTGTTTGGACTGTCATTTTTGGAACAGCAGGATGATCTTTTTCGTCTTTTTTTCAGATTACACTCCTTCGAGGGTTCTGATTTGATCGAGCATTTTGATTCGGTATTTATTGGTTTTAATGAACTGTCAGATTTTTTGGTTTGCTTTTTTCTACAGCTTTTTAAATTTTGTTTTTTTTCCGGTGCTTTGTTGATATCCTTGTTTGTGGAATATGGTTCCATTAATTGAAGGGACTTGTTGGAGCTGGAAGACTTCATGCTCTTTAAAAATATATTTGTATGATTAATTATATATATGTATTTTTTGGATTTAATAAATGTTTACGAACCTCGTTTGGTGTTTTTGACTTTTTTAGGCAATTATTTTTGGATTCCAGAGAAGGTGTACTCTCTTGTTTTGTATTCGACACGCAGACTGACATTTCGGTTGCGCAATCTCTTAGGCAACAGTTTACTTCGATTTTTGATCTGCTTCCATTTACGTTTTTGTAAACTCCCTTCATCCTTTTGACAGTTCTATGGGACTTTTTTTTCAAAAACGGTAAAGCATTTTTCTGTATTTTCTTAAATCCTTGTTTCAGCTTCTCTGTGAACTCATCCGAAAATGATGGCTTCTTTTCTTTTTTGGATTTTTTCTCTTTAGGCGTTTTGTGTGGTTTACAAATTTCCAGTTTCGTTCTACAGAAAATTGAATTTTTTATAAATATATATTATCGCAATTTCGACTATGGATTGATAACATACTTTGGCCTTTGGCATCCATTGATTCTTTCATAAAAGCTGGAATCTCGTTTTGGAGTTTTGGAACAGTCTGCAGCACAACCACGTCCCCTTGCTATTTCATTTTTTGAAGGCTTTTGTATTGGAAAAAATTCGAAAATTTCACACTGGGAAAATTTCTCTTCCTGAATTATAAGAGTATTTGCGGATTTTGAAGATTTTGCACATTTTGACATTTTTAAGGACTTTGAACTTCTTTGACTTGTCTCGGATGGTTTTTTTTCTGCAAAACTTCCCGTACTCGGTATCGCAATTTCAATTTTTATTGAAGTTTTTGAAACTGTCCCCTCCTCCGAAACAAGTTTTTCTTTCGATTTTGATTCTTTCGTTTTTTTTGGACAACATTTCATCCAGGATTTCTTTTCCACTGGAATAACTTCGAATTGCGTTTCTGGACAAATTACTTGCACAGGCTCAGGACACGTTGCTGATACCAATGGAGGATTAGAATCTTCAGTTTTCTTTACAATTTTTATATTCTTTTCGGATTTCAGTTTTTTGGAATTTTTTAATTCTTTCTCTTTCTGCTTTTTTACCTCTTTTTCCTTTTTCTCCATTTCCCTTTTATTTTTTTTATCCAGTACTTTGTCGTTCAGCATCTTTACGTCGTTTCCCTTTCCGTCGCAAGGAACTTTGGCTGTCACTAAATACGTTTGATTCCCATATTTATCATTGGAAGTCTCTTGAAATTTTGTAAATTTACCTTTCCCCCCTTTTTTTGCATTATCCTCCTGAGTCGATTGCACTATTACACAAATTCAACACAATAATACCCCACCCTTTACCATGACACAATATCTATTAACCTAAAACACAAAAATACTCACTATTCCAAAGCCGACATAAATTTCAAACATTCCTTAATCCATTTTTGAAATTTCACGTCATTCACTTTAAAACAAAATAATGTCTCATTAACCACGATGCAGAAAAAGTCTCCATACCAAAAATTTTGTATAAATGTCTCGAAAATTAGTTAAAACAAGATGAAATAAAAATTTACAAATTTTTAGCGACACTGTCCGACATTTGTCAGTAAAAAAATCATATGAACAAATGACAAAATAAAGAAGTGTGAAATTTGAAAAAAAAACTTTAACCTCCATTAAAAAAAACAATTAACCTTCTCCAAGTGTTTCCGGCTCCACTTATCTCATTTTTGTGGAATACATTGGCGTCTTTTTATTTCCAACGCCAAGCACCTGCTCTGCTTAACTTATCTGCGTGGGAAGATGGAAAAGGAATTTAAAAGAATCCCATAAATAAATGCCGCCATTAACGTGCTTGCTACCTTTCCAACCAGGTTTACTACGTCTACTACACTCAGAAATCAAGCTTTCGATCGACTTTAGACAGCGAGGGCTAGGAGGTGGCACCCTGGGAAGAACTCTCCCACGATAAACAAGATAAGTTTTGGATCCCATTTGTATATTTTCAGAATTCGGAGGCGGACATCTTGCGATAATAATTATTCTTTCCGCATCAAGTTCCTTGATAGAAATTTTAAACTCATGAAAATAAATATGTAAAGAAATTTAATACTTTTGCACCTACTAAGTCCTCATCCATTTTACGCAATCTCCTCCACTTCCGTCGCAGGGTTTCGAACCACTTTCGAACTTTGAAATTCACCTTTACGAAATCTCACACGATCGCTCGTGCACGTGTATTATCAATTATTTCCTTAGCGCTTTGTACGGTTTTCTGAAATTGTCAAACTGCAATTTTGATATTGAGGTTATAATCATGTTTGACGAAATTTAATAATGGTTTTGGAAATCTTTCAAAGTGTCTTCCCTTCAGATTTTTTTATTCAAAAATTTCATTATTACGTACCGATCGTCAGAGAGTACTTCACTCTCGTTATTCTGCGACTTTTTATTTTTCGTTGTGATTTTTTCGAAATTCATTGTTCTGTCTGAGTCAAAATGAGTTTTTTGAGTGTAAACCTTAACGTATCCTGATGTGACAGTTGGCGATGTGTCCTAGCGAATAGAAGATTTTTTAAATGATATTTGTATTTATTTATGAACATTTTTTTTTATTTTTCACTCACGGATTTTGATTTTGAACCCGTTACTATCCCAGCCCCTTTTGTTTTTCCAGCATTCTCACTCGTAAATGTTTCTTTCGGCATTACTTCCTCTTCCAAGATCAACTGAGAGGCTGTGCCGCTCCAATGTTCGGATAAATCTTTTTTGTTTTCTGTACATTATATAAATATTTTCAAAATTACTTAGTTCTACATATTATTTTTAACACGTTGAACGCCACTTCACCCATATATGGGTGACATTTAATTTACGCTGGGCGGTTAACGTGTTAAATTTACTAAATTTATCTTCGTTAGACTCGTCTATCGATCCTCTCGCATATTTTTATTTCTCACTTTTAGATCCTGTCGATGAATCATCTCTGCTTAATTTTCTTGCTGAAATTTCTGGTTCAATTTTCTCTGTAGCCATTTTTTCAGGAATTTCTTTCTGTACTGAATCCTTCAGAACAGAAGTGGAAACATTGTCCTTGCATCCCACTTTGCAGCTGATTTCAGTAGTGCATTTGTTCCTGAAAATAATAATTTTTATGAAAATTATGAAAAAGAAATATTAAAAAAAAACTAACTCAAAAGAATAATCCTTCTTCTTGCATGCTTCGACGGAGCCACATGATCCGGATTCCTTAATTAATTCAGAATCCATTGGCAATCCTATACGGCATCGAATTTTTTTCGATTCCTGCTGACCTTTATTACTTTCTAATGGCAAATTTTCATTTTCCTTAAAATTTTCCAAAAACTTCATAGTCACTTGCATCCCGTCAAGACACCCATGAAGATGAGGAAGTTTTTCCTGACAGCAACCAATCCTTCTCGACTCCATGATTTTCGCATAACTGTCAGGATTTTCAAAAAATTTTCTCAATTCTCGAATTTTACATTCTAAGCACTTGAGAGCCTTTCGTGCAGCCTCCACATCAGTGATGATCTTATCCGGCGTTTGAGATTGCCCAACGCTGGTGGAACTTCGTCTTTTGCACTAGAAAAATTTTAGAAAATTATATTAAACCGTTTAACAAGAAAATATAATTTTAATCAAAATTTCAGTACCGCAAATCTTGTACAAGGATATGGAACATCCACTTCGCTGATGTTGCTCTTCAGTTCATGAATCTTATGAAGTATCTCTCGTATCTGACGTTGCGTGATATCTTGCACCACTTCATCCGTTATGGTCGAGGCGTGTCTGCACCTTCTCTCCGGGTATCTGGTTCTCGTGGAAGACGTCTGCTGACAGGAATAATTCAAAACTTCACGGGAAGCTGGAATATCGACAGGGCGGATGTCCATTTGTTTCTTTTTCTGATGATGAAGTAACTGCGTATTGCTGTCTTTGTCGTTCCTCAATAAAAGATCCTCATCCTGCTTTTGTAAATTTGCACACAGTCGACGTAGCAGAACAGTACGTTGAACTTCCTGGAGAAGTTCACTCGAATCTATATTCAAAAGTTCTGCTGGAACTTCGAAATTCCCTTTAGGTTTCCTCGGTGAACTTGATCTGGCTGAATTTTTTGTTGATACTCGAAATTAATAATTATAATTTTTTGAATTTTTATACTGGTATCAGTACCTTCGGATTTTCTGTTGAACGATAAATCCGTAGTGGAATTGCTTGATTGCTTCATTTTATTAAAATTAGGTTAGTTTTTTATAAATTTGAAAATTTTACATACACGAAAAATGATATTCTAGCTAACAATGTTATCATTTTATTTTTTTCTAGATTATCATCATACATTATACACAATTTTGAGTTTCTTCCATATCAAAATGGTTATGTCACTCAACGTATCAATTCGTAGCCCATTTCAGATTGAATAAGAAACAAATATTTTGAAAATGTAACCCAATAATTTATTCGATGGTACATGTTTTTTTGGACATTTTTGGCGAAGTCCCAACCGACTTTACAGTCCTCACAGGACTAGTATGTCGAGTGACCATTTTTATTTTTAAATCATTACCAGTTTCCAAATCAGTCCTACATCCACTATGAAGTCCACGCGTTCCGTTCAAAATTTGAGATTTCTTAAAAAGAATATGACCATCCATCTCTTCAGAGTCAGCATCCACACAAATATAATCATCACTGTACTCTGGCTTACAGCAAATATATGTAGCCGTATTTTTGAAAAGATTATTCTCCCAAGCAATACGACTTCCTGAAACATAACAAAAAAAATTCAAAAATCTTCAAAAACATTTTTTTTAAATATACATACTTTTCAATAAATTTTCTCCGGTATTCCGCATAATATTTCGGCTTTCACTTTGATCCTTCCACGACCCCATTGGTACCAATTCTCCGACGTGCATACCACTTAATGATTGTCAAACTACCGGACAAGAAATGCCCGGAAAAATTCCAAAAAGTGAAAAAGGACGTGAGTAATATTGCTACAAGGAGTAAAGGGATCAGCCACCTCACTACGAAGTTGGACAACTTCCAGGACGCTGCAAGATCAAAGGCATGTTAAAAAAAAAGTGAACGTAGCTGCAATGAATCAAAGGCATTCAAAAAGGAAACCTCTACTGCCTTCTTTAATTCATTAATTAAAACGTTCGCTCACACGATGATTTAATGCACTCGTCCAACACGATCACATCCAGATCCCGATCTGTAGTCCCGGCATCGGCATCCTGTCCGTCTGTCACTCTTCGGGAGATCATCACGTCCGACTTGGAGCGAGCTAAAATCCTGGCGAAATTATTACCAGATGAAATCTTTCTTTCATGATGCTTGGCCATTTCTCAGGTACTACTTGAAGTTTTATTTTTGAAAAAGGCTACATGTCTCGTTACTGTTAATTTAACGTGGTTTGGGTTATTGGAAAATTGATGATTTTTGACAACAAAATTAGAAAAAAAAAAGAAAAATTATAATCACGTCAATCTCGGATCAAGCACTCTGAGTAGGTTCAATGTATTCTTTTTACGAGATCAGAAATAAAAAATAGAAAAGTAGAAAAAATTTGTCTGTTCAAATTTGAAAAAGTATTAAGTAATCCGGTCAGCCGTGAAATACCCCACTCGTCCATGGTGTCTTTTTGTATAATGTAAACCTAAAAAATGAATCGCTATTAATTTACAAAGAGTCTATGGTATTCATGTGTAAAGGGGATTTTGAAAAAAACATTTGATCTTTACGAAAAAGCGATCTCACGCATTTTTGAAAATTTTTTCTGAGCCGCAAAAGCAAGAGATTCGTATTGTCATTCACGACGAGCAGGACTAACACGTTGGTATCCGTACAGTCTGAATCACAATGGAAAATCATGAAAAGTCAACGAGATTGCCGCGGAAAATCGGTCCCTTCATCCATTCAATTCTCGCGCGGTCCATTCACTTGCAAAAGAGCGTATCGAGGCGGCTACATCTTCGGTGACGCGTAAAAAAGGTAGAGCCAGATCTCGTTGTGAAGATACCCTAAAAATTGGTAGAACTACGACTTTGAGTCATTCAAGAGCAAAATAGTCTGGGATCGGTATAAGAATTATATTAAGGTAGTTTCAAATCGAGGATTCATCTCGGGACATCAAAAATATTTAAAAAAATCTTCCAGCAGTCATCTCACGAAATTTTGACTAATAAAAGGAAAATGGAAATTTATGAAAATAATAAAATACGGTATAAACGAATAAAAAATAAATAATCCTGTACCCGTAGATGCTTGCTTCTTGTTGCACTCGTATTTTGAAAAATTCAAAAGGTGCGTAGAAAATTTTCGAAAAACATTTACTTTTCGGCGACTTCGCGCAAGCGACAGATCGTAAATCTTCATTGAATGGATTGTTTGCCAACATGGTGGTATTGCGTGGGATGAAAGGTATCCTATGGTGGTCCATGGGGTTGGCAAGAGGAAAAGACACCGGTCGCGCCGCCGTCAGAATCCATAGAAATCGGCATAAGGCAAAGCCAAACGAAGACCATTTGTCGCGATACGGGAGATCTTCGAGATCTCCTGTAGGGGTGACAGGTACGAGACAGGTAATACACCAAGGGTGCAAGAGTACCCTCTCTCCTCTAAGGGATGACTCGCACCAGGTTAAACTTGGGATTACAAAAAGCGGCGGCCGCAAAGTCAAAATAAAGTAATTGTTGGGCTTTTGTCAAGTTGCCTTTAAGTTTCTTTTCAATACTTGGCTTTAGTCAGCCTATATATTCTGGTATAGTTGACTCTGCATGGATTTTCAAAAAATTCAAAAGATCCCCAAAACCACCCAAAAGACAAGATTTTACGGGGAGTACATGCACGGTGTGAGGTTCATTTTAAAATTACAAAATAGAAGCAAGAAGAAAGAGTTCAACTAGTATGATCGTATAAAATTTTAGAAAATTAAATTTTCACATTGGATCAAGGATAAAAAGTATGAATATTTTGAAAATCCTATTACACTTCTCTACCCTAAAATTCCGTACAGCTAAGCGTCTTTTTAGTTTCGCCGACGGATATCTACACCCATCTCTCAAGCAAGAGAGCTCTGTTTCCTCCTAAATCCAACAGGTCCCAATACCGCGACGCGTATAGCCGCAAAGAAAAAAGAAGAAGAGAATAAACGAAAAGGACCTCCTATGGCTACCATGAATAGTAGGTGGTAGCCAGATCGATCACCATAAGATTGTCAACGCAGCATCAGTTGAAGACTTCAAATACTAATCGCCTTAACGTAGTCACACGCGGCCACACACCGGCAGCCATCCTGGGTGGGCCCCATAAGACCCCGTGGATTCTAATATTATGCAGGACATGAGCATGGTGTTCTGGATAACATAACCGATGACGTCAGAATTCCTAAAAAAAGCATAAACAATTACGGAAAAAGTACTAAAAAACCCGTAACACCATCATAGCCTCAAAAAATTCATATGCACAAAAATTCTTACCATAAAAAAGTATATTTCACCGCGAAAAACATTTCCAATCGATTTCTCCCGATCTACCCCTAAAGTGTGACATGGAGAAAGAACCAACCCCATAGCGAGACCACCCTGTGTGTCAGAAGGTGAGCGGTTCGTTTCATCCTGAAGGACATAGATCACCCTGTGTCGCTCTGTTTACCGCAAACGTCCAAACAAGCCCATCTCCCGTCTATTAAGTACCCCCAGCATCAAGAGATAGTAGGGAACCCGGTGCTAGGTATATATATACCTGGACCAGGGATGGTGAGTGAGTGAAGGTAACGTAAAAGAGAGCCAACGAATGGTGAGGTTGGGTACCTGTAGTCATTGATGTCACCGCATCGGGGCGTGCCACAGAGAATAATCCTAAAGGATCCTAGAGGGAGTCACAGTTTTCTATGCGATCTATCGATCCTATCTTGCGACACCGCGACATCATTTCCTTGATCCGCCGCAAGGACCTTTTTCTGAAGTCATCCCCTGAAACACCATAAAAATGTATATATATAATTCACCATCAGTATGGTACATCTCATATAAATTTTATTGTATTTTCGTTCGATATTGTTCATTTGTAAGTTAATACAGACATTTTTTTAATATACCTGAGACTGATATATGCTTCATGTAGTGTGCATTCAATGGGTACTGGTATCTTTGTCTATAGTGCCCATTATGCTTCGGGGTCTACTGGGTACTATGTATTCATTACGCCTTACATGTAGGGGCGTGCTCTTAATGATTAGCTGTTTGGTTACGCCCTGGCAACAGCAACCAGGAGATGGAGGAACCACGGCTGGTTACCATCATCGTTAACGAGTTCAGTAAAGGACTAATGATAACGAGTAATACAGGAAATCGATTGAAATTTGTCCCATAAGAAACCAGGATGATTAATCGAAGCTTTTCGAGTTTTGATTAATCTTGAATTTATAAGGATAAGCAGTAGCAGACATATTTCTTCCTTATATAATATTTTCAGAGTCGTACAACCCTGAAAAATCGGTTGTAGTAATACAGAATCTCAAAAGATGGCAGCACAAACAAGAGCCTAAAAATCTTCATGGTTGCTGATGGAAGATCGCAGAGAGAACAAGAGGCTGGGAAAGGAGCAGCTGCTGTTGTATGTCGAGATCATACATCACCTAAGTTGCATTCTTTATTCCCACGCGACATAATACCACAACGGGACCCCTCTTTACTCTACCTCAGCCTCCTCTTCGAAAAACGTCGCCGTAGCGTCATCCCCCTAAGCAAAGAAGGACATTAGCCGTTTTACCAGAAGCGTAGAAATTAATAATGTTCCTTTCAAAAAAAATGAATAGTCTGTTCTTCGAGACAAAGACTACTTGTTTTGAAATAATAAATTAAAATTTCATCCTGATGAAAGTATCCGAGCACTACGTTATCCTCTGGACTAACGTTAAATTCGGGTACTTTAATAACGTAGTCATTATTATTCAGACTAACCTATAAAACTAAATTGTTTTAAGGAAAAAAAAAAGGAAGCCCACCTAGTGGTCATCAATAACAAGATAAAAATTAGACCCAAAAGAAGACGAGTAAGGTATCCTTCTTCAAAGAGTCGTTTGCCCTGCCGAAATAATGGCGCCCGTTTGTCAAAACACGTCAAAACATCATCCTGGGGTCTTCGAAATTTCCAGCGGGTCGGTCACGCCCCGCGATGCATCACCTCAGGGTGGTAGGTAACTATCGTCGTTGGCCCAGGTAGTAGCTCCAGCGCGAATTCCAACGTTTACGTGTGCCGAGTCACGGCAAGAACATCATTCTCATTGTTCCGACGACGAAGGTGGAAAATGGAAACTTGGTTTAACATCTTAGCCGTTCCGGCCACTATGGCTGCCATGGCCGTCCTGGTCTGCCATGTCAAGAACCGCGAATCGTTTGTCACGAAAGAAAATGGTCGAGACTGCCGGACCACGTAGTGCTTTATCTTTATTAGCGGTTCGCATGTCGTGGCAAATATTTCCGTCTTATCTGCCGATTAGGAGAATGTTGGTAGGTGACAGTGATCGTGTACCGTAATGCTTTGGTAGTAATGGCGTTTGGTCACGTGATCCTAGCAGACGAGACAATGACGATGACGTAAATAATAAAGGACCTCAAGAAGAAGAAATAAATAGTACAGGGATTAGATTACAGATTAAAAAAGAAGACAGTTAGATAAGTCATAAAAATCTAAAGTGAGGTTACCCTCTGATGTGTGGCCTCTGTTGACCTCATGCTGAAGGAATGAGCTTGTAGGTTAAAAAGGGTTGTGTCGAGTAGGTTTAAAAGGTTCGAAGAAGCTGAAGTAAAGCAATCGATACACTAACGAGCCCGACAGTGTAACCTTTTTCTTCTTCCTCTTCTTCTTTTTCTTCTTCTTTGCTAGACTGAACTCTCCTATGACTACACCAAGGGATAATTCGCACGGCACGGACTTTTATTATCATCGGGATGCCGGTCGTCGCGAAACGAGTTGGCGTCTGGGTAACAGGCGTAATCGAGGAGCTCGCAATTAGCCGAGGTGGAGGTGCGTTAAAGAGTTTTCAGCATGGAGTGTGGTAACGGTGTTCTCGGTGGTTGAAACTGGGATGATTTGTTGCTTCCGTGCGAAGCAGACATTTTCGCCGTAAGTCAGTGAAACCATCACGTATCAACTTAGTAGCCACTTTATTCCTGTAATATATAGAGATTCAAAATCAACCATATATATGATGTATTATATATATACCACCATATTAGAACATCTGCGCTCGTTACGTTAAACGTGTCGTTACATCACAATACCCATGATAAATTATTCCTCAATGGGGAGGATACAACGCACAAGAATAAACCCAATGATGGCAACAGATACTGTCCTTCCTAAACAGTGAATCCATACAGTACAAACATGGCGTACAGCAGTGATTCTGATTTTCTTGTCCCACCACAATACTCAATTATCCCCGGGGTGGGTTTCGTACATCTGCCAGGATGAACCCCAGGACGGTGAAACTTGTTTCCCCATTAACGCTGGAGATATCGCTTCATGAACACATTATAGTCCCCATGAGGATGAGGATGACGACCAAGGGTGGTAAACGCCTACAGCGAATATTTAACTCTGCAAGAGATACGTATAAGGATTTTTAAATTTACCTGCCGATTGGGTACGCCTTCCTCAGGTTGATCATTCCTGATTGATACACCGTGTAGTGAAGCTGCAGAGTGTTGATACCATAACAAACTCAATACACAGAGCTGTTGTAAAAGCTTCATTTAGTGAAGCATCCAAGAAGGTAGCGAAGGGTATCCTCAAGGCGGTCGGGTAAGGCAGGTACGTTCCATCCAGGTGATCAGATTTGATGGACCGATCGTTATAGGTTATAATTACCTGGAGCTAAACCAGTCCCTATACGTAGCCCAGGGCTACAGTCATGTTCTCCATCGTATTCCTGCTCCACCTTTTCTCCCATCCTCTTTTTACCGGTCGCCCCATACACTGGAAACATGGCCGCATGCTTTCTCGCATGAGGCAAACAATGGCGGATACAAGAAGCAGGCTGTTTTATGTTTACTGGAGTACCGATGTTATATGTACATTTTTTTTTGATCCTCCACACTCTGCTGTCATGATAATCAAACAGAGATTTGTAACCCTGAAAAAATTTTTGGACAAATTACAAATGAAAAGAATGACTATGGTCGACGTTCTATGGTGCTACTTGAGTCGTCACGTAATAAGGTAATGATAGGTATACCTTTTGTTCTGGTGTGCGTATTACTCGATGATAAGATCGTTATTAATACTTATCTCTGTCACGCGAGAGACAAATATATCTGGGTAATTTAGATTTGGATCTTACGAGCTGCACGTGAACGGGCATGATTTAATTTTTCCCGCAGTGCGCCGTGTATGGTTGTATGGGTATCTCGATCGCCATTACTGCCCCATTAACATCACACCACAGCGACAAATATACCTTGAACTTGGACAGCCATTAGTGGTGGCCATTGCACTGGATACAGCTTTAAAGAAATAACTCTGGATTAAAATATAAAATAAAAAATGGAGAATGGGGAAAAGAAAAGAGGGTAGAAGTAAAGCAGCATGCATTATGCTCGAGCACACCGGGTAACATATGTGAAGAAAGGCCCTGAATATGGGCTAATTTGCAAATCTAACCCGCATCACGGAACACCATGGTACCCCATAGAATACAGAAAAAACCCCCTGATCTGGGGTACCTACCATATAGGCAGGACCATTCGAGTTGAGAATGAAGGAGCCAAACGGCTGTCTAGAAGGCGACCAATCCCCATGCGTTTCTCAAGCTCTATTAATCCCATGGGATTTGCCATGGGGTTTTTGCCTCCGTGATCCAACGGCGTGATGGCGCTGCGGTCGAGTCTGCGGTTTGATTTATCTCGCGCCGCTTCACACGCAACTGCGATAACTCAGCGGCCCTTAATTTCTATTTTTCTGCACACACACACCCCGTCAGAGACCCTAAGTGCATGGTAGGCAATGCACGGTAACGCGAATCATACGTGCTTGGATAGCCATAGTAAAAAAAATTTCCCACGTGAGACTATTATAGGGATGAAAATAATTCGAATGAGATATACAAGGGAAGATTGTGGACCACTGTGTTATAAATCCCATAGGAGAACTTTGACGAAAGATTCTTGTGGATTATTTATCTGGTAGCTGTTCAGGTGGGCGTATAAGGTTTGCGAGCAGTGTCGGGGTATGAATATGAGAATGAGAGAGGGAGAGTCTGTGATATATTGAGAGACTAAAAGGGAGAGTGAGAACTCGCAAATGACGGCGCGATGACGCCGCATGCTGTCCATTGCTAAGAGAAATGGATAACGAGAAGCAGCCATTGGAGTATATCGCTTATGTCATGGGGATATTGATTATGATAGTGGTCATGATCAATCAAAAATCAGAAGCAGGAGGAACTCCTCACTTCCTTCCTTAAGATATTTTCTGGCAGTGCTAATAGAAAATTTATTTAGATAATAAACGAAGTGGAATATGCCCAGATGACTGTGTATAGACTTTTATTTGGTTAGTTCTATGATGCTGATGGTGAGTATAGGAAATCCTAGGGACCCTATAACACCCTAGGGAGAAGACTCAGAGGCTAATAGGAGAGATCTTTCGTAGGGGGTGGAGCCTCGAGTTACAGGGTGTGGCCCCCGAAGAACTCGAAGGGTAGTTAGTGCCAGGAGGAAGTAGAAGAGGGGGAGTGAAAATGATTTAGGTTCTTCGTATAGCAGGGTGAGAATCGGCCGGATAAAGGGGGTCGGTTTTCAATATGAACCAGCTGGCGCCTCGCACGCGGATCATCCTCGATACTGATATTCCTTCTGGTTGGAAAGCGCCTTCGCCATCTACTTTTTCCATCCCTTGTCAGATTGAAAAGAACAAAGAAAACCCTTTAGCCATTTCCACTTTGTGATGTTATTGCTATGGCTTACGAAATCTACTCTACATCATTTACAACTTCTGACAATTACCATTGCTGTATGAAAATAAAAGTAGTCTACTCAATACATAATTTGTTTTATAGAAATGATCTTAACGCTTAGCCAACCGCGCGAGCTAGAGCGAACTGTACGTTCTGCCCATTCGGATGGCTAAGTGTTAAGGAAGAATACGCAATATTCTTATATGTATTCGTATAAACTAATAATACCTTAAGAACTGTCTGTATAGTGTATCTAGGATATTTTCTTAGGACCACGAGGATTCCAAGACAATTAGCCATTGCCAGCTGGCAGTCGGATACCAACTGCGACTGAATACGGGGATGCGCGTGTCCTGGCTACAGGACAATGTAAGAGGCCCGCCGAGTTAAAAGCGACAATGAAAAGGCGCATCTACAAGCAAAAACATGACTACCGCCCACTTCAGCCTTGTAACCAGCATCCTCGAGATCCAAAAGCGGCTCCATCTTCCCTTTCTTATTCTCCCTTTCCGCTTACAATCTAGAACCATAATAACCACCAGGGTATTATTGTAAAAGTCGAAGCTAGTCGCTCAGAAACCGAGCGACTAACCACAATAAAAGCCAAACGTACCCAACAATACATCAGATTTGTTAGAGACATACCAACAGGACACACCGGCGACAATGGATGTGACACAATGCCAACACGTGTCACGTTTACGCCATTTCCCTCCGTCCTAAATTCCCGTGAACGTTATTCGTCCAAAAACGACTGCTGCGACGTCCGTCCCGCGAGAGCGTCGGTACGATCGTCAAACGTCAAAAGAGAACAATAGCGTCCAGCAGCAGTACCGACCGAAGGTTTTAAACATCTGGTAGTTGTATTTAAAATAATCGAGTGTTCTTTTATAACCATAAATCGAAACGATCCACTGTGTCTGTACGTATCTTAAAACATAATTACGTAAAGATACGTTGCCTACGCTACTTACAATCTAACCTCTAAAATGTCAATAGATCCTGCTACGATCGTGTTTTACTTTATCAGAATACTTGAAGCATGAGGCCACCACAAGTGCATACCGATCCACAATGTAACTATGGAAGCAATACGAAACTACAGTTTGTGTAGCCAAGAGGAGAGAAGAGGTTATAATTTACACGGAGAAAGGGCGAGTAGCGACAGCATTAGTAGCTAAGTGGGTCCTACGTTATCCTATCCCCGTGTGTTATGCTGGTACCTCGCAAGCAAACGGAGCCTCCAGGCGATTCCTATCTGCCGCTGCCACCCGACACACAGAACACTGAGAACCACCCAGATTACGATCTCTCGCCGAGCTACGAACGCGCCTTAACCCATGTATCTGCGCTCTGGCACATTACGCACGCCACCGTCAAACGCAAGCGGGACATTACCATTTTATGGGAATAGTCCAAAGTGGAAGAACTCTCTGCCACTAGGACCTTAGTAACAATCATCCTGACTGGTAAGGAATCTAATGATGTGTCACAATTTTGGATTTTCATTTCAAATACATTTTTTAATCGACATTATATACAGATGTGATACCAAGGTGCATTTTGAGGTTAGATCTCATCCCATACCTGTTTTAATAATCGAATGTTTAATGGAGACGTGCAAAAATTGTTGGATTGAGTTTTTTTATTATAAATATACAGATTTGTCTTCATTATTTTTTTTTTGTTAGATGGGAACGGTAGAGCTTACCTATGTGCTATGAGAAATATGGCTTCTCTTACCTTACCAGTCTACTCGAATTAATTAGGCCGGGAATGGCTGCGCGACGACCAGGCCACCATTTTATCTTGAATTCCTGCGGGATCTGGTGCCGCTGCTTCCCGGAGAGGAGCAGCTAGTCGTAAAGCAGATAAGTTGCCGCCTACCGACGAGGATTCTCTATATAGTAACACTACCGAAACGGCTTCAGGACTTTGTGCGGCAGCTGCGACGACCGTTGCGGGCTGATATGGCCGAAAGTTAGTCAGGATGTTAGGACGACAGGAAAGGATAAATCCTGATAGATTGGATCGTGATCTTGAGTTTCCGTCGACGATCAGGAAAAATTCATTGACGACGATTCTTTTTAATGGAAATCTCTTGTAGTTCTCAGGACGCAGGTTTATATTAGTTTTCGGTATTTGTAACTGCAAGAACAATGTATATATATATATACGTACGGTACAGTAAGTTTACTTGATACAAAATAAGAACTAGACATAATACAAATAATTTGAAATTAAAAGGAATTGTGAATTCGTATGGCAGGAATATTATTTACGACTTGACGCAGCAATCTGAAGAATTTTATGACGTGCAATAAGTATCAGAGAACTGAACCTGATTATGGAACCACTGGTCTGCCATATTGGAGAACGTGCGGCTTGCCTAATTGGAACACTCGTGAGGGTCTACGACGCAACGCGAATTCCACGACGTAATTACCGGATAATTACAAGCTTTTGCTGAAGCCTTTGGCAATGTAATACAAGCATGTCCAGTTTGGCCCGTGACAACCCCATGTCTTCTATTATGGAGTTCATCGACTAACCGTATAACTTGAACCACGTGATAGCTGGTTGAACGTTCTGGATGATTTCCTGATAAAAAATGAGGGGCAATTTGTCCGAGGAAGGCTGAGCATAATAATGCAATTACACTTTATATGCGACCGACATAATCCCATTAGGCGGCAATATTTTAATCTTAAATTGGAGTTGATCATCTTGTAATTCAGGACGAGCTAAAGACACTCCTGAATTTTATTTTTTTAACATTTCATATCTCATTCTTGCCCCAAGCTCTCTCAAGGTGCTGATTGTCATGAGAACTCACACTAAGATATAATTATTCTGCTTCATCAAATGGATCCTCGGAAAAAAGGTATTCGAATTCTCTTTGGTGGACTCAATTGAATCATCCTGAAAGACGTTGAGTTTGCATGGTTAACGAAAACGTCTTGTGGACTTATTTCGGTAAGCTCGGCAGGGCGTGACGAGATGGTAACGAAATAAAAAAATGATTGTAGGTACCCACGAACACCACTCAATTCAGATAATGGAATGACTTGATCGTACCACCACTACACTACTATCACCATCACAATCAAGATCCATCCCAGCATCACTGGCATCCACGAGCCTGGCTCTCCTCGCATACTACACAGCATCCTCAAGGTCTTCTCTCTGTGGAATAAATAGGCGGTCCAGGGTGCGTCATCGAATCCCAACCTTCTAACAATATATCAATTCACTTGAAACACTTGGGATATTATCAAGTCAAAAGTATATCACTAAAGTAATCTTATTCAAAATGATTATGAGCCATCTGCACTGAGTTATCGTCCTGGACCACTATGTGCTCTTTCATACTCTCTGAGTATTGAATCATGAAATATCTTTATAGAAAACACAGCTAGTCAAGATTTAGACTTTAGTCCTTTCTTCTTTTCTATAATAAGGAAATCGTGACTTTATAGCAGACAGTGAAGTCGACATGGAGGATTAAATAAAAGACCTGAATAAACCCTGGACTGTCTGAACTCCATCCAAGACAAGACATCCGACAGGCTACTCGCAAGCCGTATCCATGGCAAAAAGAAGAAGCAGAAGAAAACGGCATCATCATAACAAACAAGAGTGTGGGGAAAGAGAAAGGCGGTACCAGAAGAGTCTGGATGTTCCTGAGGGACACCCTGGAACCTGATGGCTACGTTACAAGGAGCAACAACGACTAGGTAGTAAAAGAGTCAATCTTTCTTTCTCTTTCTCATTCTATAATGTATCGTATACTGTAGGAGAGACAGCGGAATGGACCCGATGAGGATGCTGCGGATGAAGTAAAAGATACACACAGGATCCAAGTGTGGAGTATGGTGCTGAGAGAGGAGAGTTTTAAAAAGCGCGGCGTGGCGATGGCGGACGGCTCGATCTAACCCGACTTAACTACATAACTACATCTTTCTTTTACGTTCCTCGAGGGGCCCTCGGGCCCCTTCTTTCTTTCCTTTTCTCCTATACTCCTGCTGCCTCTTCGTCCTTCTTCTACTTCTATAGGTCTTCTTCTCCCTCTTCTTCTTCTTCTCTTTCTTCTTCTTCTTCTTCTTCTTCTTCTTCTTCTTCTTCCTCTTCCTTACTCCCCATTTTGTCTCCCTCTTTCCCCACTTACTCTTCTATCCACTTTTCTCTCTTTCATTTCAACCATCTTTCTCTAACACTGCAGGCTGACTGGCTGACTGGCTTTCCGTTATAGCGATCCGCCAGAACCGCGCCGCTAGCGGCACGGAAAAAAGGCGGCCCTAAAAGAACTTCATATTTTTTATGCTCTGACAGCGACTTGGGTGGTCCAAAATGGCCGCCAATGATATAATATAGTGCTCTACCCAAGAGCCGAACGTCGCGAGCTACGAAGAGGCTCACGTGCCTGTACACGTATTACTCGGTCTCCTGGGGTATGTAATTATTCTGGTCTTTCTTTTAGATACTTTTATACCAACCTAACCTTACCTTATACTCACTACATTAGAACCCAAGTACTTCGTCAACTGAAAACAATTCCTCCACTGGCTATTACAAGCAGGTACTTCGTGACACGAGATAATTAAGGACAGTGGCAGACAATTTCCTCAAATTATTTGGAATTTTTTCTCCAACACTAGTTTCAATGTCTTATCGCTCTAATCCACAATGGCTACTGTATAAGATATTTTTTGGGTAAGTATCCCTTGTGTAATATAAATTTAATTATAATTATACATGGACATTCATTTCCATTACAGCCGGTATAACCATGGCGACTAATTCCTCCCATACCGATGAGCTAATTGCAGAACGCTTTATGCTTTATTGTAAGCATATAGGAATGGCCGCCGGCGACCACCATTAATAGGAGTGAACATATTAATCTGCGATCTGCATACCGCGTGCTCCTTAATGAGAGAAAACGAAACTACCATGGTACTTATGAACGTCTCTATAGCTACGTCATTAGTCATGTCAAGAGACCAGACCTGATGCCTGTCTGTTCAATAAGAATTATCGAATAGCAACATCCGGTTATCAATTCCCATGAAGATCGAATAAGGTAACGACTTCCCATTAGAGATGCTTTCAATGTAAGTTATAACTGAAAATAATGATTTCACATAATTATTCCTTTCTAGGTGATTTTAATAGATTGGAGATTCGACATGACCGACAAGTCTACAGTGATTAGCTGATATTAGAATATTGATAGGTGATAAATGTACCTGAGAAGTAGGTAGGACGATAATGAGATGCTCATTAATAATACGGTTATTAATGCATGACGCTTTGAATTAATTACTCGCAGCATGCGTCGTTTAACGTGGGTGGGTATATTAATATTTTACACGTGTATGCAATAAGCTAAAAGGAAATCGATATTACAGATGAGTATCTTGAGAGTATAACTTTTCATATGGAGGCGTCAGGGACGTCATGGCGTCCTTACAATACGATCCGGATGGCGTGAACGCCGTAGCGAATTGCAAGCTGTACTTTCGCATTTCGTCACAGGTACAATGCCAAAGGCCAATGTCCATACACTCAGGTACGTCATTCGGGTAATCCTAATTATCCTGAAGATAGCCGAGACGAGGACGAGCAGGTAGAGCAAGTAATTATCTTCGTTCCGGGAAAGTCAAAAGAGAAGCGGCTAACTTCAATATTGTGACGTCGCGTTAGTTCCAGCCGCGAAGGATGTTACGGAAGGTAGGAAACTTTAAAGGAATTTGACCAACTGCAAGGATCCTTCCTCTTCTTCTTCTTTTTCTTCTTGTTCTTCAGCAACCTCGGCTGGATAATGACAGAGCGCTGCTACCGATCGTTTCTGAAGGAGAAATCTGCAGCTCGTGCTGTCGGTCCGAACATCTTTGAAAGTGGAGTGAAGAGGGCTGCGGCGAGGAATATGAAGAAGAAAAATAAAATTGGGCTACCCTGAAAAAAAGAGTAAGGCAGATAGAAAAGAGACTGAATGATTCGAGTAATCATTGGCAAGACTATCATTTACAATGGTTTTGCTAATTTTCGAACACTTCTTCCTAGTTTTACGATCTGGCCCGTAATATGTAGTCGTCCAAGAATCCTGGTATATGGAAACCAATTCCAGTTGGGTAAATCGCAATCGTTAACCAACGTTTACGGAATTCTAAACCCTGAGTAAAAATGATCTAGCATGCATTACCCGTTGGTAATAATAAAGCTGTCTTTAAGTCTCTAAAGTGACTCTATAGAGTCTCTAATAATTCATAAAAATTAGTTCAATGATTATACTATTAAAACACGTAAGACAAACCATGCACATTGAATACAACGATTTTAAAAGAGACTGTAAATTTTTCAGGTGAAGCCCCAGGCTTTTCTTAAGGAGCCTAAGCGACGGAAATCATTCCTCTCGTATCCACCATCTTCATCAAGTTAATACACTGCAGATAAGAGAACATTTTCGACACCCAAGATCTTCTTATATCTTCATGCAAGGTACGATCATCTGTGTATAATTTTGTCATTACCCCCACTTTTGCCAGGCTGCTGCCACCCCAGGCTTCGATGATAATGATTCCGATGATGATAGTTCGCTCGTTATTACGCGTCGGACGGCCAAAGACGTTCTCTTCGTGTTTAGAGCTGGAAGCGATTGGCCGACGCCATTACTCACACCGTTTGCGCCTGCCACATGGCTCCGATGTCTTTCGTTTTCTTTCAATTCTCTTCATCTTCTTTTACTCCTTACGTCTTATCCTTCAGCATCCACTGCTATCTTTGCAGCCCATCCCCTCTTAGTCTATCATATATTCTTCTCCTCCTCCTCCTCCTTCTTTCCCCCTCTCTCTTTCTACCAGCAAATCTGACGGCTGTATAGAACGGCGCTCATCTTCAAGACTATTTTATTTGGTGCCCTATTCAATTATCCTAAGAGCGTTCAGCAAATTACTTTTATACCTTGAAACAGCAGTCAGACGCAATCGTTTTCCAATGCTAAGAACTTTCGACCTATCTATAATCGCGAAATAGCTTTGATAGAACCTTCTTACGCACTACACTGATATAACAACTTGATTGGAATAATCTCTTGACCTATGATGCTGAAACGCTTTGATCTTTACCGTCTATCACTTGTATACACCTAGGGCAATGATTGTTGTGGGAGAAAAAAATATACGTAGAACGGATCTCAAGATAAAAACAACTTCCATCTGCCATGAGGATGTAGAAGGAATGTGCAATGAAATTATCTAGAACGGAAATCATTAATAAAATCCAAGATCCACCTTCGTACTTAAGAATTTCAACTGTGACCTTTATCATTTCTCTTCTTTCTTTTTTTACCTATATCACTTCAAGTTAAGTCCAGTTCTCACGTTACCCCATATGTGTATACATTTATTATATCCTGAAGTAATAGGAACGTCACTTGCCACATTGCAGTATGAAATATTCCTTCCTAAATTTTCCGGAAATTTCATGTTTACCTCGTTTCGCTACTTAATTACTAATTATACCAACCGAGAACTATCCCCTGTCTAATCAACTAATTAAGACTCATTGAGCAACGTCTTTGGCTAATAATTCTCAGAAAGCGTCGTTTCTTATGCGATGGCGTGCCAAGAATTACCCAATGATTCCCATAAACAGGAAGTGCCTTTACATTAGTTTCAGTTTAGATTTACTACTCATGTAATACGTATGATTCTTTTTCTCTTACTAGTAGCCAGTCTGACGTTTGTAAAGCATGACATGACATGACACCCGTTTGTACATCCACTTATGAAGATGTCCCCGACGAATGGTGAGTCAAGAACGTGCGAAGCATTTACGAACGTAATGGGCCCGTTTCCGTTTATTGTGAGCCTAGACGGGACCATAAGCGGCGTCTAGTGTGGGACGCATCAGAGCCAGGTGAGTATAATCGAATTTATTTAAATATTTTTCTTTTACATTTTTTTCCTGCGTGAAGTGGATTTGGACAGGAGTGGGTTAGTGGCTGTGTTATTGAAAAAAAAGGTTGGGTTCACCTGATACCATTCTTCGCAGTTATTGCCTGGTGAACTGCCGGCGCCTACTTTTCTTGGCAATAACGTTACGTTAAGAACCCGACCACGTGTCGCGGATAGTGTCATATGAGACCGAAATCTTCAAATATTAGTGGGAATCGTGTGACCACGATTTCACCCCTGAATGCACGTAATATCGTGCCTTTTTTTCTTCACTTCGAGCGACATCTGCTACAAATGGCTGCGAAAAATTTACGGATGAAAGACAGTTGCTGTAGGGTGACCAACTATCTTTGGTGCATTGGTGGAATATTATATTTTCATTTTAATACGGGAATATATGATTGGCTGTTGTACTGTGTTTTAATGATTTACAAAAACTTTTTGGTAAAAATGTTACTCGACCTTATGATAGTGTACTGTTAGTCAATTTATTAGATACTGACGAAATGACTATTGTTCGTTTTCTTCGAAGCGGTTCAACGCATAAACTTATTGTTTTGGTATTACTTGTGCTATTAGTCAATCAGACACTTCTATTTTGAAGATAAGCGTAGTTTATGCATTAAACTGCGCTGAAGAAAAACTGCGCTTTGAGGGAAAATATATGAACGGAGAAATTTTTACAAAGTGTTATAGTGCTGTCATCTCGCATGGGGTTTATGAAATAGCTTTCAATTATTGAAGGGAGTAAATCTATTTTATCGACGACTATAATGAAAGATCTCTGTACTATGAAACTGTTTTACCGACCACACTTCGTGTAGAGGGATCGACCATAGGTAACCCCCATCATAGACTCTACGTGATTTTGTGTCGACGACAAAATTAGTGAACTGTAACTTTCGTAGTCTTTAAAATTTAAGAATTTGATAAAATGATGGAAGGTAGAAATATTGTTTCCTTAGTGTGTTTATTCTTTTTGTATGAATTATGTATATACATGTAGTTTTATTCCGTGGATCAGGCATCTATCTGTCCAAGGCGGATTCTTAGTTGATTTTGTATTCTTCCTTGTAACGCAATTAGATAAAGAAAAAAACGATGATCGACTGATGATAAAATAATGACCTCTCAACGCAAGTCACGCAACGCAGCGCAACCTAATTTTAAGCAGCTTCATCACATTGTCAGTTCCTGTAAAATAAAATGATTTATTGAAGTTTACAGATGCCTATTGCATAATCTTAAGTATCTGAAGTTTTATTAAAAGCGTCAGTCTGCCAAGATTTTCGACATTATTTTTCAATCCGACTGTGATATTAAATAGCGAAACCTTGCACGTTTTTCATCATGAATATTTTTATAAGTATTCCTGAAAATAAAACATTATATCAGTATTAACTCACCATAATAGCGTTAACAATGTCGTTCTGATTATTCTTGAGAGCTTTAATTGCCTTCCCTCGAGAGACATTGGCTTGAGACATTACTAACTCAATGTCCTTCTCTTCGACACCCGTTTCGTCGACTTCTTCTTCGGATTCCTCTTGAATTGGTGCCACGACCTATAAAAAAAAACCATTTTTCAATAAAGTTGTAAATGTATTCTTTTTTGTTCAAAAGGAACTACTTAATTTTCGCCTTACCGTTGTACTTCCGCCGGCTTCAGTTGCAGGAATTACGGCCGGCTCCTTGAATTTCTCAGCAGCAGCTACCTGAGCTTGTTGGCTAAGATCCTCAATCTGTTAAACCGAAAAAATTAATAATGAAAGGCTAATTGTTAATAAAAAATAGGGCAAATTATTGTTTGAATAACATATCAGTCTGCCAAGTTTTTCCCCATGGGTTTTTCAGAATATTATATACGAAACCTTGTAGAATCATCAGAGTTTATTGATTTTAACAATAACCATATGAATCATAACTATTCTTACCTTTGCCTCACCAAAGACAATGTAAGTGTCCGAAGCTGGGTTCTTCAAAACATCTGGCTTATTGATAACAAAGAGAATGTTCTTTGATTTACGAATTGTAACTCTGTTTACCCCTTGTACCTGATACATAATAGTTATTCATGTAAAAATCATTATTCTGGTTCAACAATAATATACCAATCATAGAATAACAAAAACAACTTTCTTACAGGCTTTAAACCCAATTTGCTCATGAGTTTCCTGGCCTTCTTCTCTCCACGACTTTGCTTGGCTTTGGATACCATATCGATAGGCAGTCCTGTCAAGGTACTGCCTGGAAAGCTAACAGTGCCCCCCACACCCGAATCTTCCAGCTCAGGTATTGAATCATCTGAATCAGAATCAGTACCAGATCCAGCAGCTGCAGCCTCAACCTTAGTAGGCTCGGAGGATGCAGCTTTGTCTAATTCAGTCAATTCAGGCATGATGTATAATCTGTAAAAAAAAGCACAGAGTTACAAAAGCTTCCTCCGTTATGCCAAAACTTTAGGCGCAAATTACTTATAAACAAAGAATCGCTGGTCATTTTAACTAATCTATGTTAATTTTTTTTATAATTTCACAGTGATTCGACAAGGACGTCCATATTAGATTCAAAATCCACGTGCTTTGTATCAGGGTTCCTGGGACCCCGGCAATTCTAACAGATACTATAGAACATAACCGTTGATCTTAATTATAACCCACAAACTACCTACGACGAAAATTCTAACGTAAACGTATAAATTAAATACAGATAATTTCACGTATCATATCCTTTTTCGACGAACCATTATCGCGGTTGGGTGGAAGGTGTTATGGCGTCCGCCAAAGCATTTCAAAAGTGAAGCTCATTACAATAAGTAGGCCAATACTCTTTGCCATGGTTAATAAAACCGTAACGTACATCGCGATTGCATAAAATAGGGTAAAAAATCAGCGATGGATCGATGCTTTTTTAATTCGACGCCTTTTGAGGTGGGTCGATGTCAACTAATCTCTTACAGAAAACTCACGAAAGCCAAAGCTCTGACGTTGATGTTAAATAAAATTACTAAATATTGTTAATAGCCACATGTAATATTAACATTCGTCTTTTGATTTTTCAACACCACGAGTCACTTTGAGCTACGATGCCGCTGAAATTTTCAGATTTACCTCGGGCGATGTTCCGTCGACAACCGAGCACTATTTTAACATATAAACTGAGACCGATTCACATGAGTACGACTCTGAGCTGCTTCTCGTAGTTTTAAGAACGCCTGGATAGAAGAACGCGTGTATCATCGAGTCCAGGGGGTTGACACTCCAATAGGCTGTAGTAAAACATAGAATACTTATAAAACCTACCGATCAGATGGCGAAGCGGTAACGTGCGCATGCGCAACCGCCATCTTGGAGAAAAGTTTGTTGTGTAAACACATTACTGTCTGTCACTACCTTCTGCTGTCTTCCAATTCGGCGACAGCTTTGCATTTACGAATTTACGCTGGTGAATTTTGAAGTGTGTTCAATGCAATTAATGATTTTAATGTACATGTTACTACAAGTCCGACTGTAGTAACAGATCTTATCTTTATTCAATAAATAACTTTTTATACCATACATAATTATGCATTTATTTTATTTCAGATACTTGAAATTATGATAAATATGAAACCCAATCGTTTGACCATATCAATTGTGTATATTTTTCTTTGCACCACATATTAACGTTTTAGGACGTTTATGAGGGTCATACTTGTTTTTCATAGTTACAGGTGCTTTTAAAACTATCTTAGAAAACTTTCAGGGCGATGCGTATAGAACAGTGAGTGTTATATACACGTGTATATCTATATATATAGGGGTATACCTATATATATCGCGTTACTTATAAAACCTACGGATCAGATGACGTTGCTGCTCGTGCTCTATAGCACGGGAATGCCATATCTCCAATATCGAGTCTGCATTTCCGGTTTTTCGTGAAACACGAATTTTCTTCACAGAATTTAAATACCTACATGTTTTATAAACTTCTGTTGAGTTATTGACTACGTTTACAAGGCGGCCTTAAACTCGTTTAATTAATACTGATCTAAAGGAATTGAGCAATCCAATATATTCCTTACAAATAGAAATGCCTATGATACGTCTATTTCTTTAGATTAGTATTAACTGCACCGGTTTAAAACCGTCGTGTAAACGTAGTCATTTATTAATTACATTTATGTATTAAAGCTTCCATAAAAATAAGTAATTGCTGCTCAGAAAGCTTTCAACAAATCTGAATTATTGTCGTTTCATAAGAGTTAGCAAGTTCCTGGATACATTAGAAACTCTTAAGCGACCCTTGCGCGAGAAAGGAACAAGATTACTGGATGATTTAAAAATAATAATCAGCAATTTGTTTTCATTCAAAAGTATATTTCATCCAACAATATTCCAAATCGATTCTCTTATAAATACAAGTGACAGTAGCCGATCAAGTTTCGTAGGATTATACACTAGTATAAGTCTTATTACGCGTTACTTCAGTTAGTCGACTTCTTAAAAATACAGATAAATATATGAAATTCAATTAACAATCGTTAAAACGAAGCGTCGAACTCGCAATATATCATTTTCTATCTTATATTTCGTCACAGTTTCGCAGTTAATAGAAAAATTGACTCGTTAACACGCATCGCAACTTCGTATCTAGTGACGAGTAGAATGAATTTGCGAGTTGAATTCGTTAATTCGATCGAAAGAATTGAAAATCATGACGGTGTCGTTACGTGTTGAAAACCGCTAAAACGGTTTTACACAAGGACACTTAAACATTAATAAATAATGCTCTATATATCATCAGCGTAATTAGCATTCCGTAAATTTATTCCATAATCGCACAGCACGACGAACAGGTAATATCTTGACACACTGAAGATTCCGTTTTAAATTTTACTAATTATAAATTAATATGTTTGAATAACAAGATATGAGGATGATGTAGTATAAATTGAAAATTTTTAACTATTAATGATCAATGCGGTAATTACTATAATTCATTTCCCGTTAATAAGCATTGAGAGACACAGCGGAAGCTATACTTATATTTTATACAATTCAAATGAATTTTTTTCTCTTCTTCCAACAAACACTCCTGCCCGTGGCACGAGTTGTACGATATTTGAACAAAAATTTTCATCTGGAAGGGCCAATGAGTAACCAAATATTTAAAGAGCCCGCCGTTATTATGGATTGCAGATCTGATTCAGAAATTGGTTTATCAGAGAGAGAAGAATAATGGAGAAACCAAGAGCATTAAAACACTTTTTAAAGAATGTTACTTTTTTTTCTTACGAATATATACCTAATATATTACTGACAAGAGATTAACAGTCTTGCTAGTAATAAAGATTTTCTAATTTTTTCTATCTTCCCGTCAACGTCTTAGATATACAAAAAGGTATCAATCGAAAAGATCTGTAACACTTAATAATTAATTTTAATTAGTTTCAAATTTAAAAAAGCGACTATAAGTGACTTATAAATTTGGAGGTTTTTCCACTTCCATTTGCTCAGTTCACAATACTCCCTCCTCCTCCTGTTTTTTTTTCTTACGATTTCCGACTTGGAACTTTCAATCGATGCTGCGTGTAAAATTGACAATGTAACCGGAGCTCGCTGTTTTATTTTTGTTTCATAAATAATTTCACTTACTCTCTTGTATATTCTCTAGTTTCATTTCTTTCTCTCTTAGTTTTCTACCTTATCCGCATTCTCTTCCTTCTCATTCTCATCCTTTTCAATCTCTTTCTTCTCATTCTCATCCTTTTCATTCCCATTCTTCTCATTCTCTTCCGTCTCGTCTTCTTTTGGCTTCTCCACTACCTCTATATCAGAGTCTGAAAAAAATTAAACATCTTTAATGTCTAATGAAATGCAGAGTTCAGGTCCAATAGATTTTTTAATGGATAGTTTTGACTTTCCTAATGTTCGATTTCGTTAATACGGGGAAAGATCTATTTATTCCAGGGGTAAAGTGATAACAATGAACTTACAAATTTCAAGATATCTAATTACTCTCTGTCCGAGAGTCCAAAGAATTATTATCTGAAATTCGAAATGACCGTACACGTTAAAAATAAACTGTATTTTCCCTCAAGACAGTACAGTGTATCATTTCGGAAGATTTTGAAAGATTTTTCCTGATATTATAGGCAAAGAAAGTGAAAGTATCTCAATAGAAACAATAAACGCTGTTTAGTAGTATTAATAATACTTACCTGTGTCCGATGTAGTGGAAGTACCATCATCTGGAGTGGGTTTTGCAGGCTGCTGAGTATCACTAAGAATATTACCCAGTGATTGATTACCGATAATTAGACTAGTATTAACATTAGCACTGGCATCAAAATCCAATTTTGGAGCTGAGGGTTTCTGCTTTCTCGCTGGATTCCAGAAGTTACAGTAGCAACATCTAAATCCTATAAATGATACAAAATTTCCTGGATACATTTGTAATACAAGTACAAGCTCATCATTTCACTTTTAAACTGATCGAAGCTTACCAAAATATTCAAATTCCTCTTTAAGTGCCATTCCGTTATGAGATTCACATTGGCGGCAAATTAAAGCATAACGATTCGATGGTCCATCACCTACTAAGTATTCCACCAAGCGATCCAAGTAGCTTCTTTGTTGAGGAAGTATAGGACGTGGTAGAGGAGCTCCTGCAAATTAGATATTAACGTTAAACTATGATTTAAAAAATTCCAAACATATTAATGTTGTTGCGCAACTTTGCACTAGGGGTTTTGTGTTCAATGATAATAATGATCAATGACATTAGAATGATAAGAAATGAAGTGTGGAGTGTACATAAAATAAATAGAAAATAAATAAAGTAAGGATACTAACTGGAGCCTGTTCTTGGGTCATTAGTGAATCTGGTAGCTGAATGGATAGGGGTACTACACATTGGAGTTTGCGCAGAAGTTACGCCAACTGGTGCAAGACCACTGTTAGCAGGATTACCGATTTGACTTTTTTGTGGTAGATTCGAAACTGTCAAAGCTCTGCGTCTTAATTCGCCGGCTCCAGGCAATGTCGGTATAATAGCTTGCGGTGTGCTAGGTCGACGTGGCGTTTCAGTAGGCGCTACTACCGTAGACATCGGCTAAAATCAAATTGTTCTACATAGTTTCTAATAATTTCTTTCTGTAGACTATGTCTACATAATTTCCATCTGTAAACTTCCAATAAATTAGATCATCCGTCATTGTTGATACCGACTGTAATTGCGACATATAAATTTTGATTGAAATATTAATTATACTGATTTTTATTCCGTACACTCAGCGTGACTATATTTTTTACATACCGAATTGGATAGAATATCTCAATGGAATTTCGAAAATTCGTAAAACGTGCCCAGAATGAATTACCTACATACCTTAGGCGTCAACTGTAAATTAAGAGAAAAAAAAATTATAAAATAATAAGGGTATGGGTACATAAAAAATTAGAACAAAAAGAAAATAAACAAAGTCTTTGCTTGTTTCTATACAGTCATAGAGATCTAATGTGTACAGGATAAATTATACTCTACACAAAGCATGCGTAAACCAAAGTATGATAAAACGTGCAGAATATTCTCAAATACTGTTACTTTATTTTTGTGCCAATGGAATGCCTACGAAGTAAATTAAGAGCAAAGGCAGTTACGATTTAACTAAATAGAAAATATATCTATTTCTACTAAAATTGTATTTAGAAAAAGAATAAAATAGTCTATATAAAAGTAAAATTATTCATATACAAAATACCAGAACTAGCGATTAAGGAATTAATATATTCCCTTTTCCCCCCTTTCTTTTCTACTTCTCCATCATGAATCTCTCATTCTTAATGGCTGATGACTTACAGGTGTCATCCGTAGTTGATCAGGTGCAAACTTCAGTAATATCTCCTTGGCTTTCTTATAAGTTTCTGTTTCTGTGACCTGGTCCAATATCTTCTTCTTTTCACTCTGCATAGTTATTAGTTTTTCTTGGTTTCTGGATATTTTTCTCTTATAGTACCATGAGATCAATTTTTTTGTGAACAGTATTCTATAAAGAAAATAATGATAATCATTCATTAAGTCTGGAAATAGTAAACGGACCATTGTTATGGATGACTTACAGAAAAGGAAATAACAGAAGTGGCGTCATGTAGAATATTTGATCGTATAAAGCTGCTGGGAAAAAGTTGAAATAGAAAATAAGTGATACCACAATATAAAGAGCAACACTGTAAATGACAAGTCTCCCAACAATCTTTTTATGCCTCTGTTCTGTACTTTGTCCATATTCTTCTATGTCTTTGATCTTCTGTTCTCAAGAAAATATTAACTGTTTTATTACTACGCTACATCAGTATATTACATATTAGCTTACTAGTCTTATATGGAATCGCACTTACTGCATCTAAATCTTCCAGAACCTCAATAGTTGTTTTTGTTTTCTGAAATAAAAGCACTTGCATTTATAATAATTCTTGTTTCACAATCTATTGCATCACACTGTTGTAAATAGTGTGTGTTTTTAGGGACATATAAACTAAATATAATTAATGACATCACAATTGCCAATTGAGTCAGTAAATTTATTTTTCATAATGATTATATTTGATATATGATAATAATCTTCTTTCGTGAAACTAACATAAATTTTCGTACACAAGGAGGCAAAGTCATTATATGCTAATATAATGGTCAAGTGTCGATTCACAAGAATAAATTAACGATCAATTTCGTGCAATCATTGAAAACACTATAAATAAATATATCCCACTGACAAAATCCCCAATAACATACAAAAATAACAATTTTCATACCAGTAACCATTTGCTACACTAATTTAACTTTCCCAAAAATTTAATTGTCCCGCCTAACCTCGCCGCGATATATCTGATTTAATATAATATCTCAAAATAGCCTTGAATAACTGCTGCGAAAACTTTATATAAAGTTAAAAGGATAACTAGGAATAATAGAAATACATGGTCGAATTCAACAAAAAAAAGGTCCACGATTTGGAAGTAAGACATCGGTGTCATTTAATGGCAGTTAACCTAGACAAAATACGAATCGCCGGAATGTACAAAATTGTCATTAAAATATTTATTAAGATATTCATTTCATAAATCCTAAAGTAATACTCACGCGAAACTTTGACAGAAGTATCCCCATTATATTCATGTATATTTACGAATTGAAAGAATCCACAGATTACAGAATAATCTAGGCAATATGTCAGACTTGATCAGACTGACCACGGCGAACCCGCAAGATTTTAAAATAGAATTGGGCGTCGTAGCTGCGGCCTTCTTTCACTCCGTTACGGCCTATGTACTTGCACGTTCTAAATTTAAATGCTACCCAATTAGGTTCGATATTTATAGAGTACAGTCCTTATTGTAACAAACTTTCAACGACTTAATCGGCGAAAAAAAATACGCACAACACACGTCGACGACGCCAACGACGACGAGGACGTCAACAGCACTGGCGAAAAGGTCTCATCGAATTCATTGAGTAACGTGTCATACGCCGGAAACTTTTCATCACTAACCGTTTGAATATCCAGAATATACCAACAATTTTTATTTTTTGTCATTAATGCAGATTATTACTTAAATTTGCAATATTACACGAGTCAATTTCGTTCATTGTTTAAAGTTTAGCATATCCTTTGAAAATGGTGATTATGTCATATGTGTATTTTTTGACCTTAGCGTCACGTTTAAAACAAGATTGTTATTAATTGATGAATCCGAGATATTGAATTTACATGACATTTTTCGATATCGTCGGTAAAGTAGCTGGGAATTTCCTTTGGCGGGAATTTCTAGCCCCATTGTAATTACCATGCGACATTAACGACTGATAAAATTTTCATTTGAAAAAGATCTTTACAAATATAGTCACTCAAACTTTTATTTTTTCTTCTTTCTCACTGTGAACATTATTCATAGCTACGCTAACGTATTCGTTTATCAATGGTATTGATTCTTCTATCAGAGATAATTCTCTTTGCGATACTTTTGGAAGCCCGTAATTCTTTTGCACTCCGTTAGGTCCAAATTCGAGTTCCGAAGCGTAAAAACGACAGACTGGCAATACATTTGATCTGACAAAAGCACATGAGATGATATTTTTATAACCGCTTAAACCACCAGCAAGAGAAACGATCAATTTCGCAGCGGCAGCACCACTTGATATTTTAGGTCCTTTCAATTCTGTACTAGCCAGTTCCTTATCAGCAGATCGGAGTCTACGTACCAGCATACTTTCTTGATCCTAAACTCACACAAAACACTTTAACTTGTCTATTTATAAATATCTAAGAAAAGAACACCAATAACGAACCTTGGTGAACAGATTAATTGGTTTAGCATGGGACAATAATGGAACCACTGTACAAGGATCAGCACCACCTACAATTGGCACCGAAAAATATGATGGATTCAAATCCAATAAATGAGCAGCCATTGCTTCAATTCTCATGCAATCGATTGCTGTAGATCCAATTATTCTATCAGGATCCCACCATCCCGCACGTTTATATAATTCAGATACCATTGCCAGTGTAGATGTAACGGGACGTGCAAAAATCGCGACTAGTGCTGTGGGGCAGGCGTGAATCATTTTTTCAGTCATTCTTTTAACGTACGTAGAAGTTACCATAAATTGAGCTAAGGGTCCTGCTCTGCCCATATCAAAATCTGTTTCATCCATTAAAGCAATGATATCCATCTGAGAACAAAATAGTTAATTAGATTTGATATATTTTAGTATTAACTACTTGGAACGTACATCCTTTAAAGCCTCCATTAGATACTTGGATTTGAAATGTCTTATCTTAATAGATGTATCAATATGACCCATATCGAAAATTGCACCAGCAAGTGTATCCTTCGTGTCAACAATATGGAGAAGCTTTATTACTGGAGACTGTTTTAGAAGCAATCCTGTATAAATTGGTGTCATTCCTCCTCCAATGATCGCTACATTGATGCTGCCACGACGATTAGATTGACCATTAATAATTTTGGGAATATAAGACGATGACGTGATTTTATCCTCTATATTGTTTTTTGAAATATTATCCTGCGATGTTGTGGTATCCTTAATGGTAGGAGAATTGGAAATTGTACGATGAACACGTGGAATTTCTGGTAATCGCACTGTAATCGGTTTATAAACTGAAGCGATAAGGTATCTCGATAGGAGAAACATCATTTTTAGATCTTTCGATTATGTGAAAATGTAATGACGAAATCATTTGATTATTGAATTATTTAGGAAATATTTAATCGTACGAGAATTTTTCGAAGACTGTTATAAGGTTATTAGTATATGTCATGTGTGACGAAAATGACGTAATGCTTAATAATAAGATATTCATTTTTTTTCTTATCTTTTTTGAAAATTGAAGGACCGCGAGGGTTAAAGGTCATTTATTATATCTTCTTCTATATCAATGCTTTTATTATCATATTAAAAATGTTGCATTCTCTCATTTTCTTCATGTCTTCTCACCTCGTTGCTCTTTTGGGGTAACCAGTTTCCCATGAGTGTCTGTAAAAATGATAACCGCTAGAAGCTACATATTGATAAAAGATTATGCAAGGAGTATTTATAATATTTTATCTTTATTCAACATATACTATACTATGCACTTTTCTCTGAACTGTCAGTTTAATTAACATATATATCGGACAACACAATTAAGAAATCATTAAAATCTAAAGTATCATTTATTAGAAGATTATGGAAATTGCCGCAGGTTCTTTATTGATTATCGTTCAACTGTTCATTCATTTTATTATACTTATCGTATAAGTTTTCGACACTAGGTTTTAAAGTGTGATTATTTTGTTATAAAATTGTACTTAAAAAATACATTTTCCGGCTACCGTAAAGGTTTATAAAAATGAATGAACCGCAAATGCTAGTTTTGCTTAACGATAAGATCCGACATATCAGACGAACTACCAACCGACAGAGATTTTTCATTGGCTAAATGTAATAAAGAGACAAAAGCTATAGGAAAGCTTAAAGCTTCAGCATTGTTCTTTGATAATATTTTTGGCAATTCTTTATAAATATCAGCAAAGTTCTTGCTCTCCGTTATCTTAATAGCAGTTTCATTTTCGACAGCTTCTCGAATATCAATATTCTCCTTATCACCAGATGTCTTCAGTAAACACTTCCAAATGCATTTCTTTAATTGACGCATATCGATTTTCTTAGCGCGTTGAGAGAATGGAATAAATATTTTATTGGCAAGTTTAGGAGCAGTGACAAGATTGTCGCCAGTGAAAGCTTGAGTGCACAATCCACCATCGTCATCCAGTTCAAAAGCTCCACCGGCATCGCAATCGTTATCATCACCAACATAATCTTCAGTGTTGACATTGGGGCAATAATTAGTTCTGTCGTTTTCATTATCATAATTATAACCAACTGAATCATCCTCTAATTGAGTTGTGTTCACTCGATTCTTCTCCTGGAAATTCAACACGACATCCGGTCGACAATAAAATGAAGTTGCTTTGACAATATCGTAATGAATATCCCGAGGAAGAGTCAACTTATCTTCTTGCCAGTTTGTCTTTGCAGTTTTTATTTGCAACTTTATCGCTTGACCAGGTACAAATCGTTCTTTACATGCCGCCTTTATCTCTTTGTCATACTGTAGTTCTATTTCCTTGCGTTTGCGAACAGCTTCCTGTCGACAAGCCTCCATTACTTTACTTCCACTTAAGGATTTTGGTATGGTTTTAATTTTCCAGTGCATAGGACCTGCCCAATGAATGGCTACACTTCGTTTCACGTAGGAATATTCGAAGGGTTGATTGTGACTCGCTGAGGTTACGACATCCCGAAAGTCTACTATATTTTCCACAGGATCATTTCGTTGAATGGCACATCTATCAACGTTTTCTATATCTTCTTCACTGCCGAAGAAATTCATGTCATTACCTAGAGGCTCGTCATTATCCGGAAGTGATGCGTCCAGGTCAAATTGATAATTTGTCTCGTTATTTTTCGTCGTTTTATCCTCCTCCTTATCTTCTTCCGGTTCATCCTCAGCTGACCAGCCAGTAAATTGAAAATTGGTGAACGGAGCACAAAGTTCACTGTTTAATATATTATCAATTTGGAGATATGACATTTTTGTGGGATCTTTGTGTTGTTCGGATTCATTGTTCTTGTTTGTATCTGCGATTACGTCGTTGTAAGGATGAAGATAGAATCCAGAGTATGCATGATGTGGTAGCATTGCTTGATGTAACAAATCGGTTGTCTGTGAATCACCTTCTCGGTGCATAGCTAATGTCAAGTTTACTGTTTCTATGGTGCCCTTTAGACTCTCAATGCTGGTAAGGATTTTCTGATGCGATTTTTTCTTTTTCTTGACTTTTTCTTGTAACTGAGCTTCTTCAACATTTATATCATTTTGATCACCATCAGTTCGTGGTAATACCTCTCTTGGTTGATCGTCCTGTTTATCTAAGCCACCCATCATACGCAACATATCTGTATGCATTCCATCCACACGATATCCATAGATTTTAGTACTCACATCTAAAGAAGTACTTGCAACTTGTAAGTTTGTCATGTTAGTGTCTTTCTTCTTTATCATGTATGTCATAAAATCAATCATTTCTAGACTGAATGCATTTTTTATATTAATTTTGTTCTCTGCACTTAGTTTGATGCACTGAGTAACTCTTTCAGCCATTTGCGGCGCTGACATTTGCGCAACTAAACCCAAACCCAATGATCTGCGTTTGTTATTACTAACTAGAGGAGTTGTAGAACTACTATTTCGATCCAATTGTTGCAGTTCTCTCCTACGTGCCAATCTTTCAGCTTCATCATCATTTTCAGAAAGAGTCACAGAGTTAGATCGTTGAGGTGCTATTGATTTCCTTCTTATGGGTGATGATGTGTTAATAATACCATTCATGGAATCCTCTCCATGAAAGGCAACCATACTTTTTCGAGCCAACATTTTGCAATATTAAACAGAACCTTCTGTTCTTATTTTAATAATAGGTCAAGCTAGTGACACAAACTTAGTCTTAATTTAAGATTACTTATGCTACTAATTTTTTAATATACTATAAGTTGTACTCTCTCAGAAATATGTAATTAGTGATTGGCTAAAATAATTTCTGCAAGAGCAAAAAACACTTGGAATCTTTTATTTACCCTCAATGGCACTAAAATTGTTGGTGATTTTTATAAGATCAGCCTTAATGTGACGCAGCAGAGAATAAAACTGTTGCAATTCCAAATGAGTTTTCTTCAAAACCTCCAATTCGTGTAAGAGCTCCTGAAAGAATTAGATAGTTCGACTTTAATGATTTTTCACATGAACCACACTCCCGATACCGAATAATTGATCTTACGAACCTTGTTTGACATACTTAGAATACAATTTTTAAGATATTTAAACAAATCAAAACGTATTACAAGCTTAAACAAGGAACTTATTTACCCATTTAAACTTGAGAATGGCGTCTCGTCAGTTTGAACGTTTATACGTTCCCAAAGATGATAAAAAGCGTTCTTAAAATGAGTCAAATTCCTTTTTATATAACTACAACGAATAATAATTTTTGCTCCTTAATTATATTCTATGAGGAATAAAAATATAAAATAAAGCTCAACATTCTATGTGAACATCGTGCTTCTTTTTGTAACCTACAAAAAGTTAACCGGGTTGCCATTAGCAAAGTCGAGTCAAAGAAGTTACACCTATCGTCATTTGAAAAACGTCTAGTAGATCCGACCAATAGCAAAGCTACATATTGAGTTGTATCAATTATACTCGCTCAAATGGAAACACCACGACGGCACACTTCAAAAGCATGCGCGAGCGATATCGAAGATTACCGAATATTCACGGAAAGACACGATTCTGTTCTGAGGAACGAAATGGCGGCTGTGACAAAGTTTTCGCCGCCCGTGTGAAGGATTCGCGTCGGCTGACGCGCGAGAACTCGATATATCCGTCACCAGGGTGGCCTTAAAGGGACGCTCACAACTGGTGAGAAGACGTCGGGGCGCGTTTCAGTGCGCGATAAATTCGGGCGGCCCGATGCGGGTCGCAAGCGTTTCTCTGATCGCAAATGATGACTTCAATGCTGCCCAGCTTTAACCCGCCAATCGTGAAGCGGCTGCTGGGCTGGAAGAAGGCCGAGGGCGAGGACAAATGGAGCGAGAAGGCCGTTAAGAGCCTCGTGAAGAAGCTCAAGAAATCTGCGGGCCTCGAGGAACTCGAGAAAGCCATCACAACGCAGAACTGCAATACTAAGTGCATCACTATACCAAGGTACGCGTGTTTTCTATATGTATACATTTCTCCATTGCAGTGTGTATAACTATATGTACATATTATATTCCAATATCAAATCTACTCACTTTGCACTCATTCACAGCAACGAGAATTCATCTTTTATCTCATCCTACACTTTCAAACATCTACTTGATTTTTCTTCATTGCCTTAAGATCATCCAGCATTCTGTGATTAAAACTTTTTTTTATTCATCCACTGTTGATCTTGCCACAAGTTGTACGCATTACAAAATTTCAGTTAGTTGACTATGAAAAAACCGATAATATATCATCTCAAAGAAATAATAAAACAGTACAGCAGAACACGAAGCTTGCTACACATAAAGATCTGTGTTTACAAGTATCTCAGTAAATCTGTATCTATAAAAGTATTCATAATTTGTAAAAAATACAGTAAATCTGAAGGTATTCGTAACATCATTAGATCTTAAAATGTTTTTTATACTTTGTTAGTAATAGTATTTAACTACCCACATAAAAAAGTCAGTGAATCTGCTTTATCATATAATATCTGATTTTTCATCTTACCTTCCCTCATTCAGGACTTAAAATTGTTACCAGTTTTCATATTCTGAAAATAAGTTTCTTAAGAATTCTGTGTTATGTTAGTGCAAAACGATGCATGTGCTTAGTAATACAAGTTAATATATGCACAACTAATGTGTACTCAGTGTACACAAAGATGAGTTACCGGTGCATATATGTGTAGATTGCATGTGAGGATAGAGTCTTCCCAGTCGTTCAAGGCAATTCTTATTGTGCGATTGTCCCTCCAGAATCGTGACGAGACACTACAGTATTATATATGCGTATTCGCACATGTGCATTTTATGCGTTGGCTTACTTTCACGATCCGTACACGGATTGTCTTCTATCTTGCGTATGCGAAATATAAATAGAGAAATAAACGAGATTCGTTAGACTACTTGAACAACGTTGAATTCTAGGAACTTCATGTCTACTACTATTTTTATACGCTGCGTGTTATATGCTTAAGTGAATTTTCAAATTTTTTTATTTTCTCCCTCACTGTACAAATAGCAGGTCTTTTAGTTTGTTTATATCAATTTATTATTCTACTATGATTCGTATCAATTGATGTCATTATTGATCTACTTCACCATGCGTCACAATTACTCACATGCGTTACCAGTGCATTCAATATTTTATGACTCAAGGATACTATATTCCCAAATAAATATCACTATACGCCTACACATGTATATCCAGTCGCGTATATACCCAGATGTCTTTTTATTTTTAAATATTGTATTTTCAGTCTTTTAAAAACAAATGAAAACAAACATATGCAGCATAACGTTATACATTTATTTATAAGCTTTAAGTCCATAATAGTCATTTCCATTTAGTTAGATTGCGTAACATTAATGACATCTATACATGTATTATTGCTCAATGCATCCGATGTAAAATCCAACAACCGCTATTTCTCGTTTCTATTCGATTTTTGCATTAAACGGCGTTACGTCGAAAATGGCCGTTTCCTTTTACACAGGATGAGTCCATACATGTGTGTGTGTATATACGTATATAGATATATATGAACATATGTAATACATGATGTTCCTCTCAAGCATCGGCCATTGTCCATCGATCGATTCTCGTTGACGTTAAAGCACGCGACTTCTTGGCTCGTTAATTCACCTTCGCCGACCAATTCGCACAGGGTTCGCCTCTGGTTACTGTATTCTTAATAGCTGAACGTTTGCCATGGTGACGACCGACCTAACCCAATGTCGGTGACGAAGTTTGTCACAGTTGCGCGGAGGAGCTAGCTAACGTTTCAGCGGGGGAATCCCCTACTTTTTTTTCTATCGTTCCTTCCACTTGGATCGAAATTTCATTCCAGACTTAATCCAATGTCTATTTTTTGTGCACATGAATATTTTAAAGTCCTTCTTTATGTCGGACCGTTTCCTCCTTCTGTTCGGGTCACGTATTCGCTTGTATGCACTTATATACACATATAGAGATTATATTACCAGGTACTTCGTGCACGCTGCCTGATATGCTGCAACAAACACGACTTGGATATATCCTAGACGAAAATCGATAGCTGTACCATGCAAACCTTGGAAGAACTATTTATTAATAGTGCATCTTTTTTACCGCCAAGTGGATTCTAGTCCAGGGATTCCCATGATTTTTAATGAATTTTGGATCTATAACATATAAGTACAGGAGACGCAATAGGTTTGACAGTTTTCATACGGCTGCCATGATTATGTAAGATATGGGTTCATTTGATTATGCCATTTTTTAAGGTTGTATAGTGATGTAATATCTGTGATGATTTTATTCAAACGTTGTTTGAATTTCGTTCACTAGGTACCCTACGTGGTTTTCGTATTTATTTAGGACGCGCCAGATAAAGGATTTTTTTATTGATTATTTAATTGTCTATACGTGTACTAGATGCATTACCATTTTGTGTGCATGGTTTTTTTTAACCGTATTTACAATTACTATTATTTTCTTTAGAATATACACTAATAATACCGTCAAGTTTGGCGACCCTTGGAAAGGACATCATTTATCAAGCGTAATGCTATCGATAACGTATCTACTTAGTAATTCAAGTTTCTTATCTTATCGATGGCGTTTATCGTGCTGTACATCTGCTATCTTTGTATTTGCTCCGTTAAGAGGGAAGACAAAGTGACAAAGCAGATACGGTCATTCTACCTTGACACTTCGTAAACCAAGGTATTCGTATCACGTTCTTGTAGTAAGCGTTCGTAAAACCAACAAAAAATGATCATTGATGCTTGAAATTTTGTATTAATCGAAATCATTCTTTAGTTAATTCCACGTGACGGCGTTCGGATTTCTCGTGACGTTTGCTTATTGCCATTCCATCCGATTAAACCGCCTCTTATTTATATATGGAAGAATTTCACGGTAAACACGTTTGCGCGTTCCTAAGTCAGCGCGTCAGCAACTAGAGTCAAATTGTGACTTTGTAACTCCGATACACGATTCCTCAGCATCATCTGCAAGATCTCTTCCGTCATGTTTATACCGCAAGTACATACAATATTAGCGTGTACTGCCGCTCGTCAAAAGTCAAATGCGTTATTAACCTAACCTGAAAGCGCGATGTATACGAAACGCAAGGAATTACGAGGATGCACTGTCCCCAACGAAAATCAATATACCGCAACGAAACACTGAATTTTTCGATTTAAGGTTAAGGCTTGCACACGCAATTCACATACGTTACTCCCATGTCCCTGCTCTGCTTACGTATTCATTCGATCCAATAAAAGAAACTAGAAGCATTAAAATGTAACGATCGAAATGCCAAAATATATACGCGTAGACGATCAGGGACGCGCGCTCATGTAAAACCTACGAACGCGGTTTATATTCCGCATGCGGTGACAAAGCGTTTGTTTAAACTTCCTTACGGAAAGTCAATTCGTATGGGTTCATCGACGAAAATGTGCCACTGACTCGGGAAAATGTATTGTCCAGTAAACCGTATGACAACGCAAGACTCCTTCGGCACACGCGAATTACGGTACTACGTAAGTTGGATTTTATGCTCGCAACCGACACTCCTCGCGTCTTTTAAACTTTCTTGAGAAAACGCACGCGTCCCCGCGCACTTCTTGCTCGTTGTAAAAATAGCGTCCTGCCGACATCCAAGGTTTACTTTTGTACTATTTGTTTACATCCTGCCTGCCCGGCTATCCCCGCGCTATTTGTTTCTCTTAGTCGACGCCATTGGACATGGACACGCGCAGTCCTACCAACTGCAATAGGTCTAATATATTTATATAGGTATGCAAATACGAAGAGCTTACGGATAAATGAATATATCGATAGACCCACTTGGTCGGTCACCCCCCGTCCCATATTATTATTTTTCTCCTCCCTAGGCTAAACTATTATTACGTCCTTGTCAGTTACCGGAAATAGCCGGTGTAGACGATTTAATCGAATTCTCCTACGTCATAGGGAAAATGGCGCTGGTATTCAAAACTCTTATGTGGATCTTCAGGTTCTTAATTGTACTGGACTGACAGGCATGTTGGAGAGGGTGATTTGCGTTATACCTTTTGGCAAATTAATCGCTCGACGGTAGGGGGGTTGAAATCTGAAAGCGGGAGGGAAAGAGAGACGCGAGAATGAGATGGGAAGGGCAGAAAAAATAATGAAAGTTATAGGAGAGGATAAAGAGAACGAGAAAGAGACAAGGCGATCGAGGGGAAGAAGAAACTAATAACAGATAAAGAGAAGAAAAATAAGACGCTGAAAAAAGACGATCAGCCTTTGATGATCTCTGTGTCAAACTTTTCAACAGTCTTCAATGTCTTCACAGCACCCCGTACTTAGCCCTAAGTATATATGGAATAGTTACAAACCGATTAGGAAAGTTATTCGTGTTTTGAAAATTTCTAAGAGGCGATTGGATTTTGGAAGAATTAGAGCTCCGAGTTCGACAATTTAAATACAATATTGGGGATTCGCACCCTCTGTAATTTACACACTTTTTAACCCCTGTGGAATGTGAAAAATTTTTAACCCAGAAGTCCAGCGATCGTTCCCTGTACTTGTCCCGTACTGCGAGTAGTACCTATGCGAACTAGCACGACGACTGATAATGTTTCTTCTATTACTGATAAGGATCTATCAATTATAAAAAGTTGATCGTGAATTAATCACGTGGGGTGGGTATCATTCGTATACTTTAGCGATTGACAAAAATTGCTGTCGAAGTATCGTTCGGATTGTCCAAATAAAATTGATTTTGGAAAATGATCGTAGCGAACTACGTGAAATCGATCTCGATACCAGAACCGGATCTATAAAGTTTTCGGGTACTACTGCACGTGATGGGATATTATTTTTATGCGGCTTACCGATCACTTCCACTTCTGGATCATTGAGACCTGCCCACACGTTTACATAAGAAATATACAGACCATTCACAATCCACTGACTGACAGCCTGAACTCCATCTATTTATCGATCAGGGGAAAAAAATGAGATTCTTCGTTTATGTAAGACGCAGGTAAATTTAATGTACGGTTCTCCAACGCTCATCGCAGAATATTATACACGATGTGAATGCGATCAGTCATGTAACTGCGAAGCAGTGGGTTTGTATTCCAAGAAATGAAATTCAATTGAAACCCACCCTTGTCATTGAATTCTATGCTAGGGAATGGTGTCTGTCATTTTCTTGAATTTGTATATGATGTTTGTGTAGGATAAATAAGAATTGTGTAGCTCGAGAAGAGCTGTCGCTGAGCATTCTAGTACGGAAATGCGAAGTGACCCGAATAAACGACGATTCGGTGAATCTGACGTAGCTGTTTTGCGTTAACTTAATATCCCGTTTCAGGCCTAGCCCAGGAGGTGTTGGCGATACTGGGGTGCAGGGAGTGCGGGGCAAGGGTCTACCGCACGTGATCTATTGTCGTTTGTGGCGCTGGCCGGATTTGCAGTCGCACCACGAGCTCAGGGCTATCGAGCATTGCGAATACGCCTTCACCCAGAAGAGGGACGAGGTCTGCGTTAACCCCTATCATTATCAGCGAATACAGACACCAGGTGGAGTATTCAGTTTCATTGTGAATGAGTTGACAAGTTGGACATTTTTGTTTGTATGGTAATGTGATTGATTTCATTCTATCTCTTTTTTTTATTTAGTTTTGCCGGCCATACTCGTACCACGGCATAGTCTATCGGGTGACGAGTCAGTTCTTTACAATACTTCCCTGGAGGAATTGAGCGTAAGCGTACCCGAGAACACTAGCTTCCACGCCACGTTGAATCATCAGCATCATAATCAACAGGGGATACCGCAATCCCCTCAGCAGCAACCAAATAATCCGTACCAAGGAATGCAGGTTAGTCTTCGGTTGTAATATCCGATGGAGCCGTATTTTCATTTCTTTTTTCCATTGACTGTCAAATAATTTTCATCTTGGATTCACAGAGCATGCAGGCTACGAGTCCGGCTAGTGTTGGCAGCCTTGGCAGCGTTCAGGGCTCGCCGCATCCACCTCCTGGATCTATGGATCCTCCGGCTGATACTCCACCGCCTGGATACATAAGTGAAGACGGTGACAATATGGATCACAACGATAATATGTCACTATCGCGCCTTTCGCCTAGTCCTGTTGATGCGCAGCCTGTTATGTACTGCGAGCCGGCATTCTGGTGAGTTCGTAGTGGTGATTCATGCGAGGGAGTGGGGGGTGAAGGTAGGGGGAGAAGGACGTCGTGTGATATAATCGTTGTTGATGTAATTCAATTTTAAGAATTTTCTGTAGAAACGTGTCTTATTTCTTAATTAGGTGCTCCATAAGCTACTACGAGCTGAACACGAGAGTCGGCGAGACATTTCACGCATCTCAACCAAGCATAACTGTGGATGGTTTCACGGATCCTAGCAATTCTGAGCGTTTTTGTTTGGGTCTGTTGTCGAACGTGAATCGTAATACCGTAGTAGAGCAGACCAGACGACACATTGGCAAAGGTGTAAGACTTTATTATATCGGTGGGGAAGTCTTTGCGGAATGTCTCTCGGACTCCAGTATTTTCGTCCAGAGTCCAAATTGCAATCAGCGTTATGGATGGCATCCGGCCACCGTTTGTAAAATACCACCTGGTGAGTAACGGCTGTAGTTAATCAAACCATATGTAAACTATTGATTTCTCAACTGCCCAAAGCCGAAGGGTGATCTGGTGATTATTTGTATGGAAAAAAGAAGGTTACAAAAGAACTCATCCTTCGGTTTGGTTTAGACTTAGAAAATCTTCAAGAATTCCATACCCTTCTATCAGGATCCACTATGATCCTTTGTTGACAGGTTGCAATCTGAAGATCTTCAATAACCAGGAGTTCGCTGCTCTTCTATCCCAGTCCGTGTCACAGGGCTTCGAAGCTGTTTATCAGCTAACGCGGATGTGCACCATTAGAATGAGCTTCGTGAAAGGTTGGGGCGCGGAATATCGTCGGCAAACCGTTACATCGACGCCATGTTGGATCGAGCTGCATTTAAACGGGCCTTTACAGTGGCTCGACAGGGTTCTCACGCAGATGGGTTCGCCACGGCTTCCATGCTCATCGATGTCATAAGGCGAGTAATCGACATTTCCAAGTGCGCGACTGAGCACGCAAATAGACAACCGTTTCCTAGAGTTGAAACTCGAGAGAAAACCGCACCGAGGCTTCTATCGCATCTCCATTTTTTGTCCGGTGCGTACAGAATTCTTTAGGATGACTTAAGAAGAAAAAATGCAAGATGGCTAGAAAAATATCCGCACGACGGCGCCAGGTGCGCTGTCACGTATCTTTACGTCTGGATGCCTCGCTATTACTGAAAATAAAAGCATTCATTTTCATCCGGTCGACGATAGAGCGCGCATGCGAATGGAAATAGAGAGAGGAGACGCATGTTTATTAGCTAAAAGTAAACGGAAGTCGAGTTCCGTGTCCGACCGGAGTGACTTCTTGTTTAGGGCTCGACCAAATCCACCGATATAAAGATGTAGATTTATAAGCGTGATTGTTTTAAGTGAAAAAAAAAGCGAAGGAAGAGAAGAGAGACATTCAAAGAACAAAAAAAGGCTCGTAACTGACTCGCGCACTTTTTATTATGCGCACTAAAAATTATGAAAGATTAAAGAAAAATCATTGATGAATCTAAGGACACTAAGGACGCATATTCCACGCGCTATTTGCGCGCGAATTTTAAATTGAACGCGTGCGGCACCTATCTATATATATACATACTGTAGTTATGAGAAGTATATGTATATACAACACACACGACACACGTACCATAATTGATATACACGAACCAGGGTGAATTGAAACATAGACGAGTATACATATGTAGATTGAAACGAAATATATTATTATAACGTGTTGCAACCTTTTACATATTTCTATGATATGTAAGGGAAATCCGCATCCGCTGTGTCTTCGCCAGATACACGTACGTTATTTATATACCAGGTCGTCAAAGAGAATAATGGACGCGCGAAATTTCGCGCCGTTCTTTAATATTATAAATATTATACAAACAGACAACAATAGGCTCTCGTGTATTTTGGCCGAAAATGTGGACACGTCCCGAAACAGTCCTCCGGATATTGATCCCTTCCTGGATCGCAAGACACTTTTTTACAAACTTTTTTTTTATTATCTTTTTGTGGCTGAACGACATCATTTCAAGATACGGTGGTACTACACTTTTGTCTTTTAATATCAACACTTATCACTTTGTCGCTTGATGTACATACATGAAAGAAAAAGAAAAAAAAATGTTATCGTTTTTTTTTTGTGCTACGTGACAATGTATTGCCAATCACGATGAAAATGAGCTGATTAAACTAAAAATCAGTGTATCCATGTGTTAGAAATTATTCGAATTTTTTTTCGCACTATAAATAATTACATTATAGATACTGTGTCGAGATAGTCAGGATTTGCAAATGGGTATGTATGCCTGTGTGTGTATGTTTTAAAATCTTGCCTCCCCAAATGGACGACTGAACCTTCGTTTGCTCCAACGGTAAAAGAGACGAAGAGTGATTGAAGAGTAGCAAAGAGTGAAAAAAAATAGGAAAAGATGAAACACGAGTGTCCTTGTCATTCGCGTCATACATACATATATGTATGTATATATATATATATACACAATGTATCGCGTTTAAAGAATAAAGAGAGAGAGAAAATGATGTCTAAATGGAGTTCGGGTCCTCCTTTAAGGAGACGACGAAAAATATCGCTACGTATTATGGTGTCTTATCTTAACTAACCGCTATTCTTATTAAGAATAGAAGCATTACTTCTTACTAAAGGATAAGGATATTGTAACGGCGCGCAATCTGTGGGCAAGCAGAAATATCTTATTTACTAATATCGGCGTAACGAAAAATGAAATATTATCGAGTTTACGAGGCGTCGCGTTGGACGCTTTGTATTTATAATGAAATACGAATAGTCTAATATGTCAGAGGCTAAGAGAAAGAAAGATTCTAGTGTGTAAAAATTGAATTATGAATGATGTGGATATGCGAATGAGAATGACGACGATATACTATATGAGGGTTGGTAAAGAGAGAGAGAGAGAGAGAGAGAGAGAGAGAGAGAGAGAGAGAGAGGGAGTAGTGCGTGAATGTGCGTTATACGTGTTAACGAGAGAAAAAAAGAAGGGATAAGCGTACATATATGCATATATGTACAGATTCTGTGTATATTGTCTCTTTTGTTTTCAACTCGTTTATTTTTCTTCGTTTCCCTTTTTCGCTCTGACCCTTTTCGTTCAACGGATCATTTTCGAATCAGTGCAATTTTATAAATAACCAAGAAATTACACGTCGTGATGTATAATGTTTTAGTGCGTTTGCGAAAATCGCAAACTTTTTTGTAATTTGCTTTTTTATTCCTTTTCTGGTCTCGTTCTTAGTTTTATTTTCATAGTTGATTTGTCGGGAGGGGGGGGGGGGGATCATGGTGCTTTCAAAATGAGGCCCTGGTTGCTCGTTTTGAAAAATCTTTTGGGATGTAAACATTTGGAGATTAAGGTTTGTCGGGCGAATCGGGAGGGGGGGGGGGGGTTAAAATAAGTGGAATGAACAAAATATGAGTATTTGACGCGCTTATCGGTCAGCGGGAAACTCGGCTAATTTAAATAGGATGTATTTATAACGAATGCAGGTGCGGAGTGACATTTTTCTGGATTCGTCTGGATGAGAGGGGGTAAAATTTAGTGATAAAAAAATTAACGAGTGCATTTCTGATATCAAACATATTTCAGCAAAAACATACCAGTATGATAAGTAACAAGGGTTGAAACTCATCCGTTTGGGATCGTGAAAGGTATGAAAGGAGAAGAAAAATTATAAATTGATGATCGAGAGGAAAATGAGAATTTTTGTAGACTTTTGAGGTGTATTCAAGTTTTTATCGTATATAGAAGATAAGGGTTGATGATAAGGGAGGATGAGAGAAAAAAGAAATTAAAAGAACGATAGGTGAGAGTCAAACGAATATTCCGCTGTATTCGCTTCCAAAAAAAAGAGAATATATATATTTTGGCCAAAATTTTCGTCGGGCGAAACTTTTGCCATTGACGTTATCTTTGTTTGTCGATATAAACTTTTGTCTTTTTAAATTATATAGAGCGTGTTAGAAAATTCTATTTTATTATAAAATTGAGTGAGAGAAAGGGGGGAGAGAGAGAGAAGTGAATTCTATATATATGTATATTATTTTTCAAAATTCGTTGTACACGAGCGCATATAATCGCGAGATAATCTTTTAATCGTTTATTTCGTTGAGATTAATTCTACGCATTGTTTTATACTGGTTTCAGCAATGTTTCATTTGTCAAATTATCAAATATATTATACGCTAACAGATCGATTCTGTAACGATACCTGTTACAAGAAATGTTTGATTTCTTGTTTTCTTTCTTTCTTTTTTTCGTGCTTTTGTTTCTGGTGCCACGATCTGATGTTTTTTTTCGTTTGCGTGGATAAATGTGGGAGCGCACGTATAAGATACGGAATAAGAGATAAATTGAGTGTCAGAATTATATTTCGTTATTGTAAGCGCAATGCGTTTGCGTGTATTGCCCAAGGATTGACATGTGAAAAATGGAGAAATCTGTTGAATGAAATGAAAAGAAAGAGAAAAAAAAGGAATCGCGAATTTTTGTAATCGCCAGGAAATATTCACGCTTGGTTTACTTTTGTTATTTCATTGTATACACGAACTTTCGGTACCGCTTGATTCTTTTCTTTTTCTATTTCTGGCTATTTCTTCTTCTTTAAATTTACGAACGACTCGAACGCATTTCCAACCAGTCGTCAGTCATTCTGGTCGATCGATGAAAAATAATTAACCTTTATTTTTTTAATGTCGCCCTAAATAAAATAATGAAGAGGTTGGATTGGCGATCGCCTGAACACTTACCGACAGAATATAGTCTTAAGATTACATTTAGTTGATTATTGTCGATTAAAGACGATTTTGTGTAATTAACGAGGATGATGATGATGCTGATGATAGTGTTGAGAGAACGAGAGAAAGTATGAGAGAGAGAGAGAGAGAGAGAGAGAGAGAAATGAAAAAAAAATAACACGAAGAAATGTAATATTTTGCTACCGAACTACAATTTTTAAGTCCATAGTTTTTATCGAAGAAATGAAATCCTATTACATATACATTACTGAATTATTACGATATTACGTTTGTATTACTTGTACTATATTTCTACTTCTGACTTCTGTCTCTGACGTTTCGTTTACAAGTCTAATTAATCAGAGATCCGCTATTAATTAAAAATTTTGTTTTATTCGCGCCAAATGACAATCCTGCGATTCCAATTTTTTTTTCGCAGCTGGCAGCATTTTTACAGATGGACGGTCCTCTTCCTTACGCTCAATGTTCGTTAAGAATTTCTATAATGGTGACTTTCGAGCCTCCCTTCCATTTTGTTTTTGTGATCACGCAACGTTTTTTTTATTCCGCCGCGGGATTTTCATCCTTCGTCCAATCAATCGACTCGCACAAATTGATCAAGAACTGGGAAGCACGTTTTTGATATTTGATCGAATATGCAAACGTTTGTAATATATACGTATATTAATGCGCGGTGCGCGGGAGGGGATGAATTTTTAAAAAAGATGTATGATAAGAGAAAATCGAAGAAAACTTAGAGTAAAGTTGTACCAATGAATTCGAAGCCATAAAGAAGCGAAGAAAACTGATCAGTCCCTTTTTAGATTTGAGATTAATTTTTTTTAAGATAACTTTGTCCTAAACTTACACGAGGATTTTTGTTAGTTTATCGTCACGATCGAAAATCTTGAGACTTAAATTTTTTTATATTTTCGACTCCCGGGTAAGAACTTCGTTAAACGGAGTTGCGTTTCTTCTAATTTCTTTATATATTTTGAATCATTTGTCGAATAGGAGATTCTCGTGTCAGTTTGGAAATACTAAAATTGAAAAGAACGTCGTCGGGCAGCTTGAATTCCTAGGATTAATAAAAGAAATTAAATGTAACGATTAATCAAATTTCCTGAATTTCTTTCTTCGGCCCCTCAACGTTTCCGTTTCCGGTTTTTCGTTCTACATATATGTATATATAAATGCTAATCTGTCATCCAACACCGATTAATTTGACAATGCAATGAAAGTAACCTATGGAATTGACACTGTCATTTTCATTGACAGTTATCTCCGTGCAGACTGCCATTAGAATTATTGTAAAATAGTTTTCAAGAGTTTCCACGAGGAATCGAGACGTTTTAAAAGAAAAGCAGGTTATGTTGATCGGATGAGAAAAGTGAAGCAAAATGCGGTGTCGTAGAATTGCAAGTTTTTAAAAGCAATCGTAGAACGACGATAAATAAATAGTCGTAGACGAAAGAAGAAGAAGAAACGAGAATGCTAATGTTTGTCATATTATTGTAAGCTTTGTTCCTCGATCCTGTTTAACAATAGAGTAAACGCTATACTGTGATAACCAGGCACTACTACTTCGTTGTCAAAGAGACGCTTTTCCGTCACATTCAGTTGTGTTTTCTTTTTTATTTCACCACACGTTCCTTTCTCTCTTACCTCCATTATCCTACGCGTTCGATTTTTCCTTCTTTGCTACCTTCAAAATTCCTCCACCATTTTCGTCATAATCCTTCGGGAGGTTGGTGGGTCGCGTTCAAGTATTTTTTTTGGAGACGAACAATATTATTTTTCTTACGGTTGCCAGTAACAAATCCATCATCGGTTGCCAGTAACGAATCCATCATCGGTTGCCAGTAACGAATCCTGCATCCATTTGCCTCCTACGATTGCTTATACTGTTTTTATTTATATGAATTTATCACGTTTCTTTGTTTTTTTCTCGTATGTCACATAATATTTTGAAGATGCTGTAGAATAATCTGTTAATCGAGCGGCCCGTCGATTGGCTCATTATATTTGTAATTGACTGTAGAAAAATGTAATCGGGGACGAACCGAAAGACATGAAGATAACGAGAGTTCAGAGATACGATAAGATAAGGATTAATGTGTGCGAGACTGTATCATAGTTATAAATAAATGTATATGTTGAGTACCAAAAATGTTGAAAATTTATTTCATTACATTTTTTTTCAATTATATTATCCGTTCAGAGACAAGACGATTGCAATGAGAAAATAAATGTGCACTGTGATAATTGAAGCTCTATTACTGGGTCTATGGCGTTTGAGGGCGGGAAACATTTGAAATGTACCGGTTTACAACGTTAATTGTAAGTTGTGTTTTGAATTTTAAAAAAGTCTTTCATAGGTCAGGGTAAATAATAAGATCAGTTTTTAAGTTTTTACGAGTGACTGTATGATCGAAGATTTACATACTAAGACAAAACGTATAATCAATGTAAGTGTATAATATGGCGCATTTATATATATATTATCGTCAACATTCTTTGTTAAAGGAATTGTTCGAAAAGTCTTATCATTAATATCTTAATTGCATCGAAGAATTAAGAATGGCATATAAGAATTTTCGATCGACACATCCCTTTTTTTCTTTTTGCTACAAGATTCTTGGCGCTTTAAAGCTTCAAATATTTTTCTAACCTCCAAGGTTCCGGAAACTTAAGAACGAATTTTTTGACTATATTTGAATTCTTCGAAATGGACGTCGAAAATTTGACATTCTCATCTCTATTGCATTGAATGAGACACGACTCGCATTGCGTCGTGCCCCTTATTCACCTTTTCTCTCTTTAAAATATTTAGAAACATCGTGCCATTAGAATATTCGTTTTCTCTTAGAGAGTCCAGGAAGTACTCTACAATAAAAGTACTTCCCAGTCAACAAAAGTATACTAGATTAAATCAGTCTAATTGATTTCATCTCTCGGTTTTATTATGAAAATTCGTTCAATCTAGCACAAAAATTAATTGAGCCACCTGAACCAGGTGCTGAATTCAATGAAGCTAAATTTCGCAGTGTTACAAATCTTGTGCATAGTTTCTATTCGACTACAAGAAGAAGCTGTACGAGCGACACGTCACGACGGCGACGCAATATTGACAATGGCGATAAAAGGACGTGCCCGTAGAAAAAAAATCTACATAACGAGCATTCTTCAGGAAGTAAAGATCGATCGTTTTCGTAAATCCAACGTCAAAAGAGACAGCGCCAGTAATAAAAAAACAACGAAAATAGCAAGAAAAAGAGAAAACGACACGATCTCAACGCCTAACCGTAGAACTTATCGTTACGTAGATAAATTACAACAAAAAAAAAACTATTTTCTCGTTCTTTTCCTTTAAGAAATTCCCTCGGGTCTATTTCAATATAAATTCTTCACTCAATCCTTCAAATAATCGAATTTCTATCAAATCATCGCTCGGCGTTCTCTCAGCCCAGCATCACCTTTAGCAGTATCTTCCTCCCTGAACGCCTCTATTGTCTATTGAAATCTTCGAAGACGACTCTGGTGGGACGAGGACGCCAACATCTGCTTCAGGGAAAACATGCTGAGGGAGACACCAAGAGTGGCGAGCAGAAGAGCTGATCTTGCTGTACCACGATCCACTCCACTCTTGCGATAGACAGGTGAACTGTTGCTCTGATTAAAAAGGAAAAACAATTTTTTATATAAATATACTATCAATCAACTCCTTTCTTGACGGTGATAATCCAATTTTTTTACCTGATTGAGTGTGATCCTGATGGAATAAAGCGCAGTTCGCGTTAGATGCATCTCGGCACCGTAACTATTCTCGCTGTCTCGCACCCTGAAAAAGCACAAGGACTATTTTTACTACCAGGTTCTCGTTTTTGTTTCATAATGACATTGTATAACAGGCTTTGACCCAGTTGACGATCAATAGACAGTAATTATTTAATTCACATCAGTTTGGCTCGAGTGCGTTATCAGTCGTGAAAATTATATTAATATCTTTAATCTCTTTCATTTTCAGTCAAAATAATGAATCTAATCGATCTACGCGATTTTATCAGTAATCAAAAATTTTCTCACCGTCACACGTATTCGCGTTAAGTCGAATTTTGTTGCGTCTAAATCGTGTGATAACGGAAATCGCGAATAGCGTTATAACACGCCAAACGAATAAACTCCGACTGATTCGCGTGGAGAATCTACGGATGCTAATTCAGTACTACTTTGTGGCAGTTTGCCAATAGATTCTAACGAAAAGAAGGGGGGCAACTGGTTCAACTTACATCCGACGAATAATTGTCTGTTACCACGTATAATGGCGAATGGTTTGACAAGGAGAAAATTAAAGAACAACGTTAATTAAATTCTAGTCAATTTTATTATTTTTTACTGATACTTATGCCAATTAATTATATACGCAATTGTAAAACAATTTACGTCGTATGAAATTCTTTAATTAGATACCACTTTTTAATAGAATTCTTATCAGACTGTTACTCGTGATATTTTATCTGTGAAATTTATAGATCGCTGCACATGATTATAAATTCTACATTAAATTCTCAGGAGTGACAACAAAAGTGTATATACTTGATAAGTATAAGTCTTGTTACGATTTTATTTAATTGGTGTGACTTATTTTTCATTTTTATGAAAAATATCTCGGATATTTTTTTGACAAATTTTCATTTTATTCTATTATATTATTAATTTCGATCAGCAATTGATTTTTTACACATTCCAATGGTGTATCAGATTCTAGTAATAGTGAGTTACCACTTAAGAATTAGAAGGTCGACTATTTGTATTTACAATGTCACTGTCTAATTTCAAGGTTTGACGCACATTGAACCCGGGACTCTGGTTCTCTGACAATGAACGCTAGAGCCAATTTTTAGAGTATACGAAGTTTGTAAATTTGAAGAATTAAGATTAGGAGATACGCAACTTACACCGTTTTAATACAAGTAGCGCCGTCCGTAATCACTTAAGTGCGCCATTGGCGTTTAATTATGAATTTTTTAAAATTATTCGTATCATTATAGATTAATTTTAAATATATGTCAATTATTCCACGTAGACCCCCAACAATAAATTAGTGATAAGCTTGTTGTTCTTCGATGAGAACAGCCCTAATCCATTGGATACTTTATCCAACAATACATGTAAAATATGGAACTTTAATCAGTGTCATCAGGTGAATAAAAAATTATCAAAACAAGATTTCAGCAATGAAAAATGAAAAGATGATCTTTGTTACAGAACCAGTGAAGAGTTTAGTGCTACGCAGACTTTGACGTAAAAGGAAGACAACTTTTTAAATTTTATATCATTAATTGTAGATGATTATGGGCGAATCTACGCACTAGGAAGTGATAGGAAAGTTAAAAAATGCGTTTGACTATCCCGGGATTTCCTTATCTTTGCTTTGTGAACTTGGTATCTTGAAGGAGAAGAAGTTCCTACTGACAATAATGGTTGTGTATTTGCTTTGGATATTGAGAGTATTTATTTTTGCGATGAAATACGAGAAAGAGAAAAACAATATACGTAAGCGATGATGACAATGCAATGTGAACGTCAAACTAGGGGATTTTTATATTGGCCAAAGAGAGATGGCTGGAAGACGGGACAGACAGAATATATAGAATGATAGTATAAAAAGATAAAGAAAATAATAATACGCGCGGCCGTAAGCGCCATCCATTTTCTTTCACGGTATCAAAAATATTTTTGAAACTCGTGACGCTCGAGATCCGTGCCAAGTCTTTGAACAGGTCAAAGACTTGGCGCCATTGGTTGCCTAAGGTATCTGCATTTCGAAATTCGTAATGTCCATACGATAATCATTTGACCAGATTAATGTTATCAATAACGTTATGTAATAAAACATATTAGAATATCGTACTGTCAATACATGTTTCACGCCTAGAGCACTACTTATATCCCAAACGCAAAAATATTATTAAAAATCAAAAAGTTGAACAGCTACGTTATACAATGAGGAAAGTGGCACCATATATATTTGGCCTCTTCTTGTGTATATAAAATGGGCAAAATTGTTTATATCAAAAATAAAAATGTGCTTAAAGTAACGTTTCAAAAAGAAAAAAATGCGTAACTGATTTCCACGTGGGTTACAGAAATAATCCAGGAGGTATTTCGTTGCCTTCTATTAATACGAAAGTCATTGAACGAAGGAGAAATGTAGGAAGAATTAAAAGTATAGCGTTGAGAGACCTTCCTTCGGACGTAATTACTGATCCGAAAGAAGCAAAGTCTTCTGAGCGAATGATTAGCGTAACTAAAATTATTTATCACAACTATCTATTCACAGAAATACAGTTTTTCTCGTGAAGCCAGATATATTTTCGACAAAATTACTAGTAAATTTTGGCCGGCGTCCAACGACAGGGTATGCAAAATACACGACGCGTTTATTCTAGTCATCACGTGCTAACTAAATGTCCCGTGTTACGTGAACATATCGAGTTGCTAGAAGGTTGAAACTACAGATATGAGAGAGCGATTAATGGCGGGGAAGAAGAGATCGAGAGCGCGTGGAGGACATGTTCCACCATTTTTATATGTGTATTAGAATTGGCATGAAACTCGTCTTTATATCGTTCATGTATCGTCTATGACAATCACCGGCGGTTATTACGTAATTTGCAAACGTCCGCGTAACTCCTCGCGTGGCGGGCATTACGAAATTCACTTGAAATTTATTAAACTTATAAGACAAACGTATCGCACTAACCTTCTTGCACGAAACTTCTTGGCGAAGAGACAGACAGGACTGGCGTGCACCGAGTCGTCATAGCTGTTTGCTCATTCGCTCAATAGAATTCTCCAGTAGGACTGCGTTCTCAGCCCCATCTATGTTTTCTTGGTCAAAACAGCACAGCGTTCTTTGTTACAGTTACAGTGAACGTGCATAGATGGCGCCAGCTTCTATGTTAAAATTTTGTATGGCTGTGCGGGTTGCAGGCGTTCAGGCGCTTTCATACATTACATTTTTAAAAGATATACTTATTTTTTTTAAGGAGCTAATTTCTTTTAATTAATGGGGTTTATATGCAATCGAAGAGAAACGCTGTTATGATATTCTTCAAAATATCTTGCATAATTTAACTGATAAATTGTCTTCTTATCTTTGCCACTTCCGCGGGATGCCACAGTATCCTGCTGGCTCAGGACTGTAAATGGATTGACTAAGTTTAGTCAGTCTTAAAGAAAGAGAGTTTCGTTCAAAATGTCACGGTTGATTGTCGTGTTGTTGGTGCAAGGATTTTTGCTGATTTCTGCACAGCAAAAAAATCAGGAAAGTCGCTGTGCCGTTCAGCAAGATTGTCGTAGTTGCATTCAGACGCCTCAATGCGTTTGGTGCTCAGAGACGGTAGGAGATTTTATATGAGGCGTGTCAAAGAAAAGTAAGTTCGCTAATTATTATCAATAATTATTCATTATGGTTCTTTTTTGGACACAGAAGGAAGATTCATCAATAGTACGTTGCGTTTCGCGTGAACGATTTGCCCAAGAGAAAAATCTATGGTGTTCAGGAAATCATGTGATAAGCGATGATAACATGATAACGATTAATAAGAATAATTCATTGTCAGGGGAAAAAGGTCGAGATCCTGTTCAGATTCAACCACAGAGGATAAATCTACGATTGAGAATAGGTGGCTCAGTTATTTTGCCGTTAAGGTCAATTTAATCTGCAATGAAACTCGATACATTTTTTATTACCCATTATAGGAGAGGAACAGAAAATTACTGTTAAATACAGTCAGGCAGAAGATTATCCTGTGGACCTGTACTATCTTATGGATCTCTCAGCATCCATGGAGAAGCATAGAGATGAACTGTCGAAACTTGGCCATCAATTGGCTGAAGCCATGAAGAAGCTAACCTCAAATTTCCGGCTGGGATTTGGCAGCTTTGTCGATAAAGTCACTTTGCCTATGACCGACACTGCTCCAAAAAAGTAAAACACTAGATTGAAAAATATCTAATTGTAAGGATCGTCAGTCAATAGTTTTTATCTTACCAATTAATCTCAATAATTCAGGCTCCAATCACCTTGTACGTTACGTCTCAGTGGAAAACCTTGCGCTCCTCCATACGGATACGTGCATAAAATGCGCTTGACGGAAAATATTACTCTCTTTAAGGTACATTAGATATTGTTTGAACTTAATCTTTTTTGTATATTAAATATTTATATTTCATTCCATTTTATCAGGAAAACGTTCAAAACGCACCGATTTCCGGTAATTTGGATTCGCCCGAAGGCGGCTTGGACGCTATGATTCAAGCTATTGTTTGTACCAATGAAATTGGCTGGCGGCAAAAGGCACGTCGCTTACTTGTATTTTCGACGGACGCCAGTTATCACGTAGCTGGTGATGGCAAGGTAATCGAGTTGACAGGTCACTGCGTTAAAATTATGAATTACTTTTCTCAACATGATTTTACTGATTTCACATTTTTTTTCTAAGCTTGCAGGAATTGTCGAACCGAATGACGGTCTTTGTCATTTGGATACTAAAGGATTTTACACGCATTCTCTTCTTCAGGACTATCCATCTATTTCTCAAGTAAGATAACAAAGACGATTACGTGATGACTTTTCAAATACTATAATGCAAATTTTACAGGTAAATAGAAAAGCCCTCGCGCACAATATTCATATAATTTTTGCAGTAACATCTAATCAGTATGAGACTTATCAAGAATTGAAAGGAAGTATTAGCGAATCATCAATTGGTCTGCTAGATACTTCCACCGGAAACATAGTGGATTTAGTGAGTGGGGAATATAAGGTATTTCACAAAGAAAATTAAATTACACATGAGTTACTAAACCACTGTAAAAATACAAATTACCATGAATTTTTATCGTATCATAGAAACTCGTAAATTCCGTCACTATGACAGATAACGCACCGGAAATGGTGAACGTGAAATATTTTTCCCGTTGTCTAAATTCAACTGGAGATTTACAAGAGAGATCAGAATGTGACGGAATCCGTGTGAGACACATGGTGGAGTTCGAAGTGAGATTAAAGGTAATAAAATTTTTTTAAATCAAACAATCAATTTTATAATAATCAATTAACGATTCTTTACAAATTGAGGCATCAGGATGTCCAAAGGATCCAAAAGACTGGAAACAAACTATTGAAATAAAGCCTAGAGGTCTAAACGACAGTCTGAAAGTTGATTTGGAATTGATCTGCGACTGTTCGTGTAACCGAGAAAACCATATGGTAAATAAAAAAAGAAAAATCACATTTTTTGTCTTTAATAATCCCGAAAGTTCAATGTAAACACACAATTTTTTTTTCAGGAGTACAAGATCAACGCAACAGAATGTCACGGCAACGGGATTCTTAGTTGCGGTACGTGTTCCTGCAATCCTGGCTATTATGGAAAAATCTGCGAGTGCAAAGGTCGAGAAGACGGCGGATCTGCCACATCCGTTATTCAAGATTGTGCACCGGGAAATGATACAGAAATATGTAGCAGTCGTGGAAATTGTATCTGTGGAGTTTGTCAATGTACGCATAGAAATGACCCGAACGAGTTTTTTTATGGGAAATATTGTGAATGCGACAATTTTTCTTGCAAGCGAAGCCGAGGTTTAGTGAGTTATGTTATTTTTTTTTTATTTTTTTTTTATATATATATTATACTAAATTAGGGAATCCTTCTTAGGTCTGTGGTGGTCACGGAAATTGTGAATGTGGTGTCTGCAATTGTTATGCTGGCTGGGGTGGCGAAGCTTGCGATTGCAAGGCCACCAACAGTACGTGCATTCCGTCGGGTGCTAATGGTGAAATTTGCAGTGGACGTGGCTATTGTGAATGTGGATTTTGTCATTGTCATGAAAAAGATAATATACGTTATTCAGGACTTTACTGCGAGGAGTGTCCTGTGAGTGACTGATTTATTTTTATTATTTGTAAAATTCAAAAATGAACCTGCGATTGTTACTAGTGGGGTAGTAAGCTATATATAGTAGAAATAATTATTATTAGGTTAAGAAGAAATTTTATTACTTCTCCGTAGACATGTCCTGGACAAAAGTGTGATAAGCTTAAGGATTGCGTTGAGTGCCAAGCTTACAATACCGGTCCTCTTGCGAAAAATGGAAAATGCAGTGTATGCTCTCACGAAATAGATATTGTTCGTATTTTTCTAATTTTCTCAAGTACCATTTATTTTTTATTTGATTATAAATTGGTTGATTCGTAGGTTGATAAGGTGGAAGAGGATTCGATAATGGATTCGCAGAGTGGTGCACATATTTGTAGAGTTCCTAGTGACTCAGGATGCACTTTTGTATTTAAGTACCAAGATAAAGGACAGCGCGATGATATACAAATTTTCGAAATTACTGTTCAAAAAGATAAGGATTGTCCCACTCCCGTGAATATTCTAGGTAAGATACTGTAATTGTTGAAGCGTCAAGGAATGAGTATTGAAATATTTTTTTTTCACAGGTGTAGCAATTGGCGTGATTGCGAGCACGGTGATCCTTGGCTTTTTGATTTTATTAATTTGGAAAATTTGCATATACATACACGACAAGCGTGAATATACAAAGTTTGAAAAAGAACGAGCGTTGGCTAAATGGGGTCGGGTAAGTTTCAATAAAATAATTTATGAATTTGGATTAATGAAAATTTTTATTTATTTACAGAGTGACAATCCCTTGTACAAACAAGCGACAAGCACCTTTACCAATCCGACGTTCAACGATAGTACCAAAAATAAATAATCTCAGATTTGGAAAGTGCACCTTGTTTACCTGGAAAGTTAAAAAAACATACTCCAATATTTGATCTCATCAAGTCATGCAACAATGGGGTTAGCTGAATCGAGTTTGTTGGTCCAGAACATTTTTTTTTTTAATTACCGCAAACCCGATTGAGTTTCCTTCCCGGAATATTCTGTCTCGAAAAAATACAATTGGCTGTAGAGTCGCACGTTTTGGATACGCCCAAATGAAACAGTATCAGGTACCACATGATTTTGTGCTCCAATTTCTACGAACGGGTTCGCTCTAACTTTATTAGAAGAGAAAATTCAATGATGGCCTGCAGAAAATCTAAATACCCGCTCACTCGGAAAGAAACCACCAAGACTAATTGACTTTGTCTTAGAATCAATCTCCGGTTGATAGAACGAGTCGGTGATTAAGTTAGAGCCGTAACGAATTATCCATTGACGGCATGTAAAAATAATTATTTGTGAAACTCTGTGCCATTAAAATCAAATAAATAAATGTTACGTAGCAACTACGTACAACGGGTTGCCAATGGGCAGGCGTGATTCTCTGCTTAAATTATTTATACACTAACAATATAAGTGGATTGAATAATTTCAAATTATCTATTCCTTTAATATTTTTTTGTTAATCTTACAAAAATTTTTTATTTAATCGATAGATAGAAAAATTTATTATTAACAATGTGTATGAGCCTAGTGAAATATTTTTTAAAAAGATTAACTAACCCGTATATCCTTCCAGGACTCATTGTCAGTGTTGATGTATCAATCGAAAATCGAAAAGGGGATGAATTCCACGAAGGTCCTAAAGGGATTCTCAAATCAAATCTCTTTCCTGTATCCAGCTTCTTGATTGAGTCGTTATTGTCCAATCGCTCGGTGTACACAGTTATTAAGCTTTTCGTAGAAAGCGTTAGATATATCGAAAGGTAAAAAATCCAGGACCCGTTTCCTTATTGTCCTTTGACGCCGGTGCGTCGTCCTTGCGTCAGGACTTTTCTTGGAAGTAGGTCGAATTAATGGCTGAATAGATCGAATGAAATTGCAAGTCAGGCACGCCAACTCCTCGCTAACTAAACCCATAAAGGGTGAGTTTCCCCTGCTACACGGTAAAGAACAAACGGCCAACGTCTGTCTGGTGTTTTCATAGGAATTCGAATAGTCCAATCTAAATATAATTGCCGTAGGAAATTCTACATTTAAAATTACACTATTTTCATATCACATCTAATCCCTTTTAGTATACCTATTCATATACCTATTACTTACTATTACCTGCAGTCATTTTCCACGAAGCTTTCCAGGCGCTCCAACAACTAGCGCCATGGGAACTGAAGGAACTAATCCAGTTGTGCGCCATGTTGTTTAATTGCCGCATAATGAGACGACCAATCAGAGCCACGGATCTTTACCATCCCTTTAATAAAACAAACAGGACTTCCCCTCCTTCTAACCAACAGCTGTACTGCCCTTATATACATAAAAATGGATAACGCACCAAAAATACTGTACGTATTACTTAATTCATTTTAAAAGTAAATTGACGCCGTGTAAAAAAAATTCTTACGACTATATTTATCGAACTTGGCGAGTACCGCCATATTTTTTATTGAAAAACCAACAGGATTTCTTGTCAGTAGGGTCGAACGTGTGGATTCTTCCATAATCAGGTATAAATCAAATTCGAAGGCCGATTCGACTCCTACTGGGATCGATACTAGTTTCTTGCGATTGTTTTGAGTATCGCAGACTTTATCGTTTCTCGTGCTTGGAGAAGGCAGCTCGTAAGATGCTCGTAAATTCGTCACCAGTTTGCTCCTACTGCAGGCCTTAGGGCGACCTACTCTTTCCCACCAGGCCCAAAACCTTATGATCTGTTTACACGAAATATTTCGTGAAAGTATAACCAACCGAAAAACAAAAAATTCTCAGTTCTCCACTTCATTGTACCACGTATAAAAATAGCAATCGCACACACAATTCATATACGTAAATTGTGACAAAATATTAAATTCTCAAGAAGGTTGTCTCGTACAATCAATAAGTATCAGATCCATGTTAAAAAAAAAGGTTTATGCCGTAATCGGAGCTTAAGCTTTTTATAACAAAAAATGGCGTCGATACGAAGGACCCGGGCGCGTCGCTCCGCACTAAATCACAACCGCACGTCCGTTTCTTTACTTTGCGCAGATTTTATTGATTATTTTACGGCCAGGAACATTGTAAATCTCTTCATCCCATGTCGTGAGGTAGTCAGCCATAAGAGGTATAGAAGAGGATAAAGTCAGAACCAAACAGTACGAAGTTGCCCCCATGGTGCCCCCATAGTGCCAATTATACGAACCCCAAGAACATTGTTGCCATACTCGTGTGTCTTGTTAAAAAAAAAAGATCCCTAGATAAGTGCCACCCGTTATAGGATCACACAGTGCCCGTAATACAAGATAAGCGTAAAACTTGTCGCGTATTAAATTCTCATTGAAAATTCCACAATAAAATTAACTTCAGCCAACGTACACGTTACGGCCATTAAAACCATGAGACCCCAACAAATACTTAAACCACACCGAATTAGGAAATCATTATTAAGCATAGAGACTTTCACCTGTGGTTTACATACAACGAGCGACATTAAGCCAAGAATTCTCGCACGTGCGACAATTCCTACGACGCACCGTACCGAGACGTAATTTCCCAAGAGGATAATCTAAACTCATCTTCTAGATTATATATGGATAAAATGAAAGATAAATTATACAAGAATATATATATATATATATATATCCATCCATCTATAAACATTCTCTCTATCCAAGAATCATTTTGAAAGATGAAAATTATAAACAAAAAGTAAAAGTCTCTAGACGCCACGTCTAAATCGCAAGACAGGCTCTTTACTCAATTTGATTTACGCGCCGCGGCTCTTTTAGTTTGTAGAACAATGTTGTCCAGCGCGCGGTCGCTAATGGTTGCCGCCGGGGCCTTAATTATAACCAAATACGGCCCAATCAGCCTCTGGGCCCCAAGCATCACCACCACGCCAGACGTACTACACGGTGCATATGGTATGGTCAGGGTTAGCTACCCAGTTGCAGCCATACTTCGGTCTTGCTTTGCTCGGGTCGGCGATACTCCTCTTCGCTGATACCACGGTGCCGGGGCTCGTTAGTGCGCGCCCGTAAATCAAACCGCAGGGGTGCCAACCGCTAATACCCGGGGCCCCAGGAGAAGCGTTCGCGCGGCACGGCGCGCGGACCTGCGCTGCGCACGGTAAACGCTCGAAATATCTCATCGGTAATGAGTTTGTTAAATGGATTAATATTACATCCACTTCTCGATCTATACGAAGTTTAAGGGGTACCTGGAAGGGGGGTAGAGGGAGGGGTTGCTAATACACGGGGTTCTTATACTGCCTCAATGAACCCTCAACGGGCGGTTTATGAACCTGACGCTTTGGATCTGTAAGATCCACCTGTTGTAACGAACCGTTGAGTCTTTATATATGAGTCTGATACAACAATAATGCTGATAATCTAGGGAACAGTGGGCGTATCATTATGAGCATATTTGATTGGGAATGTATGGGGATATTATTTTTATAGGAATTTTTATTGTGGTCGCGGAATATAAAAAAATGGTACCAAGTATTTCAATTGGTTATACGCTTGTATGGGATTGGCCTTCTAGGCGACACGTGCTTAATTAGAATAACGACCCGGCTTACTTGATGTTAGGGTTCTGCGGCCCAGACAAGATATTGATGGATTCGTTTTAACAAGTTCCTCGAGCCAATTACACACAACAAATTACTCATAATCCTATTCCGCGGTGCGGAGAACGTACGGTTACGTTGGACCACCGTGATTCCACGGGAATCATGGTGCCGCTTGAATCTGGTTCACTCCTTGACTGGTTGGATAATTAATGGAGCCGGTAATGAGCTGATTATTATTAATAATATTTAGCTGGGGTTAAGCCGGCCCGACCTCGCCGTGAAGCCCGGCCCAAGATGCCCGTTAATTGAATCTGCCAATCACGGTAATGAGCACCAGCGCCGGATTCACTCCCTGAGGATGAGTGAACAGAGAGTAAGTCTTGATACGAGAGCGCCAAAGATAGTCTTGATCTTTGGCGTTATTTAAAATCAGTTAAGATTTTGAATAATTAAAACAAATTAAATCTCGGTACACCTGATCCACCAATCAACATGCTCGTTTGCATAGAACGCTAGAATGATTAAAAATAGTTTGGCTTTTAAAAAAAAATATTTAACAGCATCCTAGAGGAAGCGACTCTTCGAGGATCTTCGCTGTACCGGCTATTCAATCGTCAGGAAGATGATGACCAGGGCTTGAGACCCCAAGGTGGATGGGGCCCCTGAAGATATTTATGTCGCGGCGCCTAAACGCCTGATTAGTCTGCAGTCCCAGGAAAGACCCATTGGGCCTCCTCTGAGTCTCCAGTCTGAAATATCCAGTAAACGTTAAAGGTTAAAACGCATACGGAAACGCATGCGGTTATAACGTACCAACCTCGAATCTTTACGACCGACTAGTCCTAATCGGGATACCACGGGTACTCACAGCTGGTGCAAGGTCCTTCGGTAGGAAGATAACGCCAAGCAAAGAGACTGTGGAGATAAGGTTTTTTTTTCAGAGAGGTATATAAAATCTAATCATTCTAAAATCATTCGCTCACCTCGGTCCGTCCTTAGGATCCTTCAGAGAAGTCCTAGAAGATGGATGCGTTTACTTATTGCAATGTGGCCCTAGTGGTATAAGTAGCAGTGATAAGAGGACACGGGACAAATGTTCACTCTGGCATTCTGATAAGGACTTGTCCCTAATACTGGACCCCATTGCATTCCTAATGACTCACCTAAAGCTTTCTAGAACTAACCAATATACTATAGACTCACTGAGGATCACTTTCCATCCAACTGATGTCCTTGGACGGGATACCTTTGGATGATTAGATTGCTTAAGGGTTGTTTTAAGATGTCCAATGGAAATTTAACCAAGTATTAAAATTTATCTTTTACTCTGCAATAAGTTCCTAATGATGGACTTTAAGATGTTTATAGTGCAAATTTAGTAGTGTATTTTTTAAATAACTTTTTTAATTAATCCCAGTTGAGCTAACGGTACTAGACTACTTGTATCAGGCCACCTAATTGCCATCGCGTGTGTATCTTAAAACAATTTAGCTTTGAGTGGCAGTCAAAGATAATATGACACGTGTGGAATGTACTCTCAGTTTCTGGGTGCACGGGTAGGCCTAAATAAATCAAACGATAAAGAGCCTCTAGCATTTTACTGATCTATCTAATGACATTTGTAACGAGTAACGGATCTTAATACGAAAAGTAAATTAGAAACGCATTCTTTTAGACCCAAACAGAAGTGCACTGGTTTTAGTTGACGTTTATTACGTACTAGAGTATACAAAGATGTATAACGGTAAAAAATCCGGCAATAGGGATAACAGTTAAGAGACTATACTTTTTGGAATGTTTCCGAAACGATTTTAAATTCCTACAAGAATCCTTATGTAGGGACTATCATTGAATTTCTTTTTGAATTTATTTCTTATTTGAAATTTTTTCTAAATTATCCGACCTTCTAATTCGGGATTAAAAATCAACGCCCAATGCCGTCTAGCCTAAGGAATTAATAGATTAGCGAAGGGCACGTCTTCTCTTAATTCCATCCTATTACTGGTTTCGGTTCGTGGCGCAAGGCGGGCCTGGCCGATTACCGGAGATAGCTGAAATCATCCTGGACCACGGAATTAGACCGAATTATCCTTCCACTGAAGATTCAGGATGATGGCTGCTTGCAATTTCTTCAGGAACTTCGTTCAGCCACGTTAGAGCTTCTTACAGGGTAATGCTGTAGCTTGTACGGATGCTGTGAATCTTGTATTCCAGACAGATGAGCATGCGCGCCAATACGTGATGAGTATGAAAAAAAGAAATATTGAACAGTTCAATAAAAATACAAGATTAAACTAGATAAAATGATCCAAAAGATTTTAGCTCGTGTTATACCTAAATGAGCCTGAGGCTATTGCTGGACCAGATCTTGAATATCTGCCTAAAAACTTCTCCAAGGGCTTCTGGATAAATACTAGTGCCAATAGCAGAACAGTAGGATTCCAAGAATCTACCTGAGGCCATCTTGGCTACCGAATGACGGTAGAAATTAATCAAAATAATAATCGGAGGGTTGGGGCGGCTGACGGGCTCTGTCATTTACTCCCAGAATCCTCTTGATCTCTGGACCACTCTCACTGCTTCTCAGGATTCTTATACCCCGCTACCGTCTTACCTGTTAACATTTTATTTTTTTATAAATTCAATAATATATTCTCCCACGTATGTGAGAATAATAAATTCTCAAATAGCAGTGATGCATTCCATAAGGTTGTCATAACTTAACCATGATTTCTCTAAGTTAGCCAATGATTGGTCCACGCTCGTTTAAGATGAAACCATGAAGCAATCTTATTCCCACTCATCGGACAATTACGGTTATCAATAAATAATCTGGATGAAGACCACGCCACCACAGGGAATCGTGACTCCTGCTGAGTATTTAAAACAATCCTGCCATCCCAACGGACACTGAGATAATGGCGGTATTATACTGCGCGTGTACGCATTATGTCTAACCTACAATCTGAAGTTGGCAGTCAGTGGCTGGAAAGCAGCACGTACCAACTTCAATGTACTTTGGTACAATATAAAATTATCCGTCACTGCACAAACAAAATAGATTTCCTGTTACTGTAAGAAAATTATTATTTCCTAAAATATACCTACACGCATAGCTACCACTGCATGCTACTCTCATGCTTACAGTCGCCAATTGGAAACGAACAGCTGCAATTGGTCCGTAAAGATTCGGTCAGGCACCAATTTGTGCTCCCCGCCGGGCGAGACTGCCGAATAAAGCGCGAGCTGTGCAAAGTAACGCGCGAATGAGAAACGGCTGGTGAGTTTGAATAGCGCTATAACTTTGTGAGGTTATGTTTCACGATAAAAGACAAAGATACTTTGCGTTACGGATACGACTCGGAGCATGAGATTAACTGGTAGATGTAGGAGCAGTTGACGTTTACATATAGAATAAAAATGAGGCATTTATTATTACGGAAATAATGTTTTCGTTCGATTCACTTTAAATGATTATTATTAATCGTCAATAATGAACGGTCTTGTTTACGGCGGGAGATTCAAATAATTTTAAGACGGTTTGACGTACGAAAAGTGTTAGCGTCAAATTTTCTTAACTTTTACAGTCAACATTGAAATCTTATCTGGTGTTTTAACTTGATGGAAAATAAGACTATATAATTTTCTTTTCTTTTTTAAATTTCATTTTACTGCTCGTTTCTATCTTCTTTTGTACGAATCCAAGCCGTTTCTTAACGTCGTTTCGTTGAGGCACGCTGCGGGCTCCTGTGGTGCGCACCGGGCTTCGACACCCACACGCCGTGTCGCCTCACCAAAGACATAAATAACAAATCTCACGTTATTGTCAGGCAGTTGGCCAGCCTGCAGTCAATTCTTTGCTCCTCTTCTGGAAAGCCAGTCTTATAAAATCCAAACAATCTAAGACACAGGAAAGATTGCAGCGATTGGGGATCAAGTAAAAAGAACAAAATATATCATTCACAGTCTCTACCATAGATTGAACCTATTTCGCATCTTGTATTGATCGGTTATTGGATCGTTATTGGCCAATAAAATATTTTTCGCTGGCCAATTCAACACTCTTGCATTCTTATTGTAATTGAATTTTGTATCTTAATCAAATTTCTCATGGATTCTGTGATTGTTACAAAATTATCGTTTTATTTCATAGGAGGGTGAGCAATTGTGAATAAACCTGTAGCATTTTTAGGACTGTAGAATTAAGAGAAATATACGCCCTTATGGATTTTACGGCTGACTATTTGTCTGTATATATATATATATATATATATATATATATATATATATATATCATAATTTTACTGTCGGTTTGCGGATGTTATTTCTCCTTTATATTATTCTTATACCAACTTCCGCCCGGTAACGACACAGTGACAGGGTAGAACCCTTGGGGTTATTAAATTAGGGGTGATTATTGGACGTAAAATGGCCAAAGAGCCTCCGACCGTTCCATCCGCTGGAACTTATTTTACCCTCGAAAACGAGTGATCAGGAGGAATTACTATAGTCGGTACACAGGGTGGTCTCTCTGATCTTTCCATATACCACCTGTTACCATAAAGCATCAATACATTTTTCGATATCCATCGATCAAATTATTAACCAGACTTAATTGCTTGGTATACAAAAAAATTCTAAGGGTTACTGTAGTTTAACGTCGCGTGTCCGGATCGGTAGGGACGAAATTTTTTGGATCCTCTGGAACCAGACGAAATTCACATAACATGGAATATTTATGATCCGAACGTTGAAGCATTTATATTCCCCTGTGAATTTCAGAATGTTTCACTGCCTTATTGCATGTGCCAACCAGGCCCAACTGTAAAAATATTTCGTTAACTTCGACATTTGTACTTTAGATGCTTGAATGACTGTACCCTTGTCCTAATATATTTTTATTTATTGCCTTATATACATATACTCTTTATATAACTGACTGTATATTGAATATATATATATATGTATACATAGACTACGTATGCATATCACGTATAGTCAATGATTCGATCGACCTACGCATATGACTACTTATTAGGCTAGTAAATTGATCAAGTTCTTTACTTTTCAGATGGAGGACATTTGGAAAAGTTGTACCGAGTAATGTAAGGTGATTGGATCTTAGAGTTATCTGATTGGGTGATTCAAAATATGAGGAAATTAAAAAAAAGTTGTAGGGCCTTATAATAATTATTTTTTGAAAATGAGAAACAGAGTATATCCATATCAGTCGTATAGCTGTTGAAATACGAGGACCATTTGAAATTTCAATCAGTCATATTTCACCGTAATTAACTTGGTTAACGGCTGGCGTGGTATAGGGGGATACTTGAATTCAGGTAAGAAGTTAGAGAATTAAGTTTTACCATGAATCCCCCTTTTATTCGTCGGCCCTGAATATTAATAAAAAGTTGGGACTCACGATGGTCGCTTTATGAATACGACATGAGGACGCCATGGAAAGTTTGGTTATTTTCCCTGAAAATTAAAAAAGCTCTTGGTGTTGGGCCCTGATCATAAAATTGGGCCAGGTACCATGATAACTCGACGGGGCCTGATGTCGATCGTTACAGTTATAAAAGATGTGAATATTATACCCGTTTCTAGGATGGGGTCTCTCTTTGGGCATAGATCAGCTAGTTAGTAGATGTGGCACAAGGGCGTGGACGTCACAAATCAGTAGGAAAACGATCCTATAGGAACAGATTAATTATTTACATATCGCATACGTAATAGGATAGATACAATATTTTAAAAAAAATATTTTCATTCTTTCTCCTCCTTCAGTCTCTAAGATACATGGCATTTTTAAGATTGCCGTTTTATGAGATTCCAGGCTTGGACCCCGTCAGTTCTCTCTGGGCCCGGGAAGACGGACACGCCCTGGTGGAAAAAAAGGGGCCTGGATGGAATCCTAATTTAATTAAGACGAACCGTTATTAACCAGCGATCGTCATGGAAATGAGAAATTTCGCTTAGGCATAACCTAACCTAACCTATAAAAAATACACAAGTTTAATGTCACACACACGCTCATATATATATATATATATATATATATATATATAACTCGAAACGCAATTTTAAATAAAATGAATATTCGTCCCCTTATCAGCTTTCCACTAACTAGTGCGATTACCCGTAGTACATAAAGTCTCTTAAACAGTATAAAAATAATACCAAATGAAATACTCGGGGGGTTCCCCGTACCATTAAGATAGAACTTTACGACGCATGCGCGTCGCAGTATCCCAGCTCGCGGGACCTTAAGACCGTAATTTGATAATATAGGGTTATGGCGGCGCCAAGCTGGGCCGTTTAAATTCATAACATTGTTTATTCCTATTAGACGAACCTATTGGCTCCGTTCTCCATAATATTTTATCTAAACCGACCACATTCAAACTATGTCTAAAAGTTTTATCTTTGCTGGCACAAGAATCAGATACCGATTATCCAACGGCACATGAACACATACGTAATAGGACGGTGAAAATCAGACGCACCTATAGATATAATGACGCAATATAAAATTCCCTAACTATTCTACGTAGTAAAGTCATCTCAGACATATATATATATTTCACCATTTGTAACTTCATTATTAGTATTGTTCCGACAAATCTCACAAACAGTCCCAGACTCCGTGGTAAAGACCAATTTGTTCCCTCAAGGCAATCTTCATTGTCAGTCAGTTCTCCATGGTGGGAGTATAGGTCGTTTCATCCAGCATATACCCCCACTAGACACTTTACCGGGTCTAATACAGTCACGATTTCTAGTAGGGATGCTGAAGATCTTTCCTCGCGGTTAAAATCTTCTCCGCTCCATGGGTACCCAACTTCGTGACTCCTAGCATCGGACCAGGATCCTCCTTGTTGCTCCTGCTGGCTGTCAGCGAGCCTTTGAAATATCGTCCTGCCCAACTAGCATCCAATAATTAGTTTACTCCTCATTACGGTTGGCCCGCGTTATTAGGTGGCTCAGGTTCCTCAACATCTCGTGCCTCCATCTTCCTGACTGCTTGAGACTGCCTACCTGTACGTGCTTCTTTTCTCTCTCTCTTTCTGCATAAGAAAGAGAGAAAAAGAGAGTGAGCTTTGAGAACGAGTGAAAAAGTGGAAAAATAAAACACTAATTAACTGGACGTTTAGGGGTTAGTCGACCAGTCAAGCCTGGACCACGCCCGGCGGCCAGGAAGGGGCTGCCTCGTATATATAAATATACATACATGCGTTGCACATACTGCCTTCCATATATAAATCCCTATATAGCGTATGTGCAAGCACCGTTGGTTTCCCAAGTTTTTCATACACCTGTCAAGTCTGAAGTATCTGCAAAATATAAATTAGCTGATTAAACTTTTTCCCAAGTGAAAATATGACATTCCTATCTCGTATTATACATACGGACATGCGAGTTTCCCTTTTGTAACCGATTGAAATTCAAATGGTTCTACCGGTCGTAATTAATAGAGAGTTAATTGTGAGATAGCAACCGATTTATGAGAGTTGGAATGACCGGCGTCGATCGGACCGTTATTTCACTTACGTATACTTGCATTTCCTTTACATTCACCTAACCAAACGGCTACAGGACGCATCACCTTCGGCCGTGTTTACATATGTTATCTGGATTGCTTTACAGTTACACCAATAACGATTTGTTCCTCGATCCTTACCAGGATACAGTGTCCTAGGTTCTCTTCGTGATAACTCAAACCATGTAAGGAAATATGAGAATTATTATCATGCGTATGTATCTAGTCGGTGCAATGTGATCTTGGATAATTATTTTGTAAGACACTGGCAATTATATGGGTGAGAGTGAATCAGTTGATGAATATAGTATAGTCTTGTTTATGTAATCTTTAAGAGAATGCGAAAAGGGCGTTTTAGTAACTATGGATGAGTATTGTATATATAAAGTGTATACATATATATATATATATACCAGTGTATAAAGATACTGTACATATCCTTAACATGGCTATCTAGGATCTTGGATCTCCCGTGGCAGAAGTAGATGGTAAAGGATCGTGGATCCAGAGTGGATCGAAGCCCGTAGGAGGCATGGTGCGCGGGAGCCATCTCTGTTAATCATCGCGTAATTACCACTCCAATTATCAGATACTGAGATACGAGCCCGCGAGCCTGCCGAGCCCGGGAATCTGTTAGCCGTCTTGCTGAAGGCCTAGTTACACGCTGGTAATCTTCGAGAAACCGACGGCCGGCGTCGTTCCTGAAAGATTTGAATAAATTAGTGGTTGTAGGATCGATGATATTTTTCACGATGTTCAAGCGTTTTGTACGATCGAGTGAATTAATATTGATTTTAATATTAATCAAATTGAAGGTCATCGATAATAATGATTATTATTGGATCGATTTGTGGGATTGATCTTTCAATGATTTTTATCGTTTCGATGTTGGCTATGGGATTTGTACTAGTATTTGGTGGCTGTTATGGGAGTCGCGTGTAAGGGGCCAATGTGGACAATACTTGTTCGGCATGGGGGTTGAACAGGGCGGTACCCAGCATTCCATGGTAAATTAACTTAGCGGGCGGGAGCCTGGCGGCCCAACGTCCCCGCCAAATATTCATTTAAAAAGGTAAATGCAATTTTGCCGTTTTACGTGATTGAGATAATGCCCTCCGATTAACGGCCCTATACCCAGCTTTACCTTTAAGGGAAGTGCATCCTTCGGTAGCCACTGCGTCATTATCAAAATTTAACCCCATCCCATGGGATGGCTGTTAAATAAAGCCAAGATGCCTCTACGTACACGTGGTAATTTGTAGAAAGTAACTCGTTCTAATCTCCAGATTTCGTTAACTTTTTATACAAAAATTATCCAGATTAATAGTAGGCCAGATCAGTGATACTCATTCTAGTAATTTTATAATTATTAATTTTAATTTTTATATCGATTTTTAAGAACTTGTATGGAAGATTCGCAAGGAAACTTCGTGCCGCTGTAGCTAGTGCTTCCTGTGTCCAGGACTGAACACCGAACACTGTCTGGTGGCCGTACATCATGCCGAACTGGTATACGCCTATTGAGCAGCTTCATTTACGCCTAAATCAAATTTACTAATTAACACCATTTATCGGTACCCGCTGAGCCACCGATGCGCTGTCCACCCGATGCTTCGTAAATTTCGTTTTCTCCTTGTAACATCCGTTTGCATTATTGATGATACTCATTAGAGATCCAAGCATGGAGATATGCCTCAAGAAAGAGAAAGAGAGAGAGAGAGAGAGGGAGAGGGAGAGAAAGAGTGTATTGGGTAGGACAAAGAAAAAAAAAGTATATTATCATCTCATTCTATATATGTATTCATCTCCGTCATCTTACTTCTTCCGTCCTCTTGATCATCCACAGTTAATATCCAACCCCCACAGTCACCCTGATGAACCCTTAATTCATCTTGTTCCTCGTATCGCCGACGTATACTGAAGATATCTAGAAGGTACGCCATTGCACATTACCACATTACTCATCGACAATCAGGATAGATTCTCTTTTAAACAATGACGCTTAATTTCAAGAAGCCGCAGCCAGACAATGCACGAATTAGCTGTGCTTCCTGATCCGAGCTCCATTGTACGAATGGTTTCTGATTAATGGGCCAGAGATAAGGCCCGAATTATCATCACGCAAGATTCATTAATTTTGAACCTTTAGATAGAAAGCACCATAAATACCTTATGATTGAACGTAATTTTATGTCCTAACCTAAAATTTGAATTTTCTTCTCACAGTAGTTGACAGCTGCCGGAATAGGTTGTTTGCAAATGACGCATAGTCTTGTGTAATAGCTGATAGTTCACACCTGGTTTCTCATCTAGCGAATCCATTATTTTTGACCTCTGCGTGTTGCGGCAAGACGCGAAAGATGCTCTGTCGGTGTCGGCGTCGCCATTGAGTCACGTTATCACGTAACGTAACGCGACGCCGCAACGCCACTCGGCGGCGGCTTCGTGAACCAAGCGCAAATTACCGAAGCAATTGCAGCCAACTTCGGAGTCTTACTAATGACAGTAACACTCGCGGTGGATCGTAAACAAGGTCGTGGGCGGTGGTGAGAGATGTGTACGGGGCTTAATGTTTTTCTCACAAGGGGCGTAAACCACAGGCCAAGTAATATTCTAAGCTTACGTACCATAATCTACCTTACCCTTTCTCACCCCTGGTCAGCAGCGGACGTCGAACAAAGGACCAACTGGTTCGTTCATAACGAAGCTCTATATACAAGATGGATACGGGATCTTCTAATCTGCATGACCTTTCAACTAGGTTTATAGTGTTTTTTGTAAGAAATTTTTTTTCCAGTATTCCAATCTCTACGAAGTGAAGATTTTAATAGGATTCTGTGACTTTTGAACCTTTATGGGGATCATCATAAAATTTGAAATTAAATGACTGATGCATTATTTTCATCTCATTTTTTTGCTTAATTATCTTGATTTTGATACGTCGGAAGCTTTAACGCGGACTTATGGGGTTTCTTGGAATTTTCTCACAGAGGGTGCAAACCGCAGAGAATATTGCGACCACATCACAGCAATGCGTCGGCATGTCTTTAAAACACGTTGGTTTTATGATCGAGGGACCTAAGTCCCATTCTTGGTATAAAATTAAAAGGAAATTCCTAGAGAAGAAAATTTCTTTCAATTTCAAAAATCGTATAAGCGAGTTTTGTATGTAGATAAGGCCTTTGGGTCTGATCCTGAACCACCCGGGACCGTAGGGCCCCAAGACGTAGTTGACTTGAAAGTGGAAAGAGGAGTCATTCTGGAATTTCTGAATATAGTAGTGGGCGTTCATTATATCTTCGAATAACAGGGCCCGAATGCAAATGGCCGCGACGCCTCGCAAAATTATATCATTACTTCCCAGTTCCCATAGCGAAGCCCATCCAACTTTTTAAATAAGGAAATAAATTAAGATATAATGATCATAATAAGGCCCAAAAAAGTTGGACCGCACCATTCAGTTCCAAGGGACTCAAACAATTCACAGAAAAATAAACCAATCAGAGTTTTCACACTGTTTATCTCTCCTCTCCCCATACCACACTAACCCCATAAATAATCCCTGTCAAAATTCTCCCAAAAATATTCAACGCACTACCCCAATACAGAAAATTGCCTGTTGGTCTTAAAAAAAAATTAAACAAATTGATCTGTATACCAAGATCTCACGCAGCATCTTCTTATAAACCACAAGCTAATGGAAATCGCTTTGGTTCCAGGTTGGGCAGCGTAGAGGCCATTTTTCAAGTTGGGCCTTAATGCGAAGGTGTCCCGAAGAAGGAAGCTCGTTTAGCAAGTGATTAATACAATTTCTTATCAGACATCTTGTCATCGCAGTGAGCGCCTCATGGAGAACACGTATAGTTACACATATGATATACGTATATACACAGACCACTAAGACCTACCAATATGAGAGGAGCAAGTGAAAAAAAAAATACCAAGAGAGAGTGAGAGGGAAGCATAAAGAAAAAAAGGCGAGCAACGAAAAAGGGAAAGATCCAGAGATAGTCAGACTCGCATCAAGGATCAAGGACGAGATTATGTGTTGCACATACGAGGACGAAGCAGGTGGACAAATTATCCTTAGTAATTTCAAGGTCTTACCGGACGACTGTATGAACGAGAAGAGCGCGTTTATATAATAGCGAGCAAACTTGCCTCTTGAAGATCCTTATAGCTGTGTAAGATAATACTGGACCAGTGTTGGATGCTGGGATACTGGTATACGGGAGGCCGTGTGCCATGCCGGTGTAAATGCAATCAAGAAGGCCTCAATTAGACCGTCACGCTGTGCATCCCTCATCTCCTAGTGGCTCAGCCTCTTTTGGTACTGATTGTTTCATATTTTGTAGTCCCACCCAGAAACAGAATTTTACTAAGAATTTTGAATCTAAGGAGATTAGAAAAATTTTGTTTTCCAAAATCATAGTAAATTAAGTAGAGATCATGAAATTTTTGTACATATATTATTTAGCGCATCTTGTTATTATTATTCTCATCCGGATGCTGTATGGATTTGTGATCCATGTAATCGATCTCATTAGGATCGATTGGTTCGAGTAATTGCCGCGAGGAGCTGAGGTATTTAGAGCGAAGTCGATTTTAAATCGTCGAGAACGAAGGAAGACCAAAGTCTAGAGATGATTTCGCTATCCCAGGGATGCTGCAGTAATCTGCATCCACCTTGACGATGATAGGCATAAGACACGGTACCGGGACTTAGGGATCACGTTAACCGAGTTATAGTTACACGGGCAAGCCCGTAATTATGGATTGTTAAGAGGATAAATCTCACGTGTGCTCATATGCGAGATAAGATGATAGCTACCGTGGATAAGATGTTCAGGATACAGTAACGATATACATAATCTCGAAGGACAATTAGATATTGATGCTGCGGCAGGTACCCGTATAGTATCTTCAATACGTGTTGTATAAAATTTAAATATCTAATCCGCATTTTATTTCCATGTATGGACCATTTTTTTAACATTGAATTCAAATTCATCTTAAAAGGTGGTAAAGACGGATGAAGAGTATTGCTGATCAGGACTTCAGAATCTAACCGAGAACCAATCGCTAAATTCATTTTGATGTAGACAGTTATTAGGTGGCTAGAACCGGTGTAAAACGTCACGGTAATCACTGGTTACTAACTAACTGGCGCGCGAGAGGGATGCTGAGAGTGGCTGAGAGATCGGGTCGATTTGTTTACACCGTAGTAATTTGCTAATGGTGGTCCAGCGCGATGAATTTTGGATCGAGTAACCGTGCGTGGTCTGCATATCGATCGTTTCAACTGCTGCTCTCATTTTTAGATGGACCAACAGAGGAAGAAGAGGAATGAGTTTTTTCTACCATATAGCTGGATATAGTATACCCTTTGTATTAAGTAAGAGTGTCCAAGGGTATCCTTCATCTAAAAAGCTTCGTACCTATAGTACCTACCACCTTGGGATCTTCTTCGGACTTTCAACGCCGGGATGCTGTGCGCGCCATTGGAAATTCGCACGGCCCCCTTTTCTGATTTATCGATCCTTGATACGCCGTCGATTAACACTCGGAGCGTGTCTGTAGCAGCGGAGCTAATTAGCTTTACGGGCATTAATAGCCAAGGCCTATTAAACTATAAAATATTTAAATAGCCCGCCATTTTACCCTCCGGCTTTTATATCATGTCTGGTATTACTGCGGTGTATATATGTATATATATGAGGCTTGGCAGTAGCGATACGTCGATGGGGCCTTGTTTGGAAATTTTATAAAAAAATTTTACTCTCTTTTTTATCTGGATATATTAGGGCAGGGATGACGATTATGAAATTTAGAAATAATTATATTATCGTATGGGGATCTTGTATATTTATTTATTGGCAATAGGCTTTACTCATCACAAAATGGATAAAGGTTAATAATAATAAGTACAATGCACACTGATATTGCGAATTTCTTAACTTTTTAGCAACCACGGTGCCGTCTGAGGTACGCTCGAATTTTCGAATTTTTTTTATTTCGCGGTCGGTAAGGTAGGACTATGATTGTTAAAGTACCAGTGGTTCGAGTCTGATGGAAGATGAAGGTACGGGACGTTATCACTTCCGGTTATTATAGCTATGATTACGTTTAAGGAACATCCGTTATATTATTGAAGTGGATTGGTGAGAATCATTTTTTCTTTTCAATCATCCAAAAATGTTCCATGTATCTTATCGATATACTTTTAAACTGGATTTGTTATAGATGGCAATTTTTTCTCATAATTACCTCCAGGAACTTTTTTGGGGATTTTATTAATTGACCGGAAGTGTCATAGTCATAGGGACGGCAGACATATTTGTTTCTCGCAAACCGCATAGTTTTATCATTCGCAATAATTAACATGGTGATTGATCGGTAATCGTTAAATTTCAAATACACTCATCTGCATTGACGTAATACTATATATACAACTTATGAGTATACAGCTGGAAACCTTTTCGAAAATAATATTATTAATAATATCATTATAGGGCGTATAAATAGTTATCTAACCTCAAAGTATGAATCGTACGTAAATAGTCATTAGCGCACATATCGAGTCGGCGTTTTTTTAAAAAAAAGAAAAAATGTTAAAACGAGATACTTTATATATTTTTGAAAATATTTAAAATTTTTATATACCATTTTTGAGTGTCAATTAAGACGCCGTCCGACTCGATTTATTGCGACTTATCAATTTTGGACGTTTTCGATGATTTTGAATGGACGGACAGCCTGTTTGTATTTACTCTTTTTTCCTTTTTTTTTTATAAAGGATGTAAAGTAAGGCCCCTAATGAAACGTCCTGTAGCGCGGTATGCTACTGGACTGTATATATATTTATATATATGTGTGTGTATAAATTCTAAGGCACACGACTCATATAATATTAATAAAAAGACTTCTCTATAGATATCATCCGCGATATCTAAAATTATTTGAATAATTAGCAATTACGTATTTGGTCGCGCTACTTACCACGCGTACACTGTCGCGATTATTGCACGATTTTGCATTAGGAAAATTTTTTTCGTTTTTTTCCCCCCCAGTAAAACGGAAAAGAAAAAAAAAGATATAAACAAACGGAATAACGCTCCTGCACAAAATAAAAATTTCTACGTCCTGAATACGCTGTGAGTTATTCAGGATGCAGAATCTGACAAGAATTTGCCTTTATTAGCTTTCTTTAAAAAAAAATCTTTTTCTAATAATAATTTCGAATTTTTACATAAAACTGTATGCGTGTATTTATTTTTAAAAATTTTTTCACAGACAGATAATCCTGATCCTCGCTAAAAAGCAACGACCACTTGGAGAACCAATATGGAAACGATCAAACTTTCTCCTCTCAAAAAAATCCAATCAATCCTTTCCTAAATGGTCCTTCAAGTCGTCAGCGTTGATCGATCACTGTCTGACGAGTGTTGGAGCGTAGCTCAAAATTTTGTCAATTGGCAGGATACAATATTTGGGTCCAGACGGTTAAATAGGAATCCGAGGATAAACACTGCTTAATCATAAAGATCATACGCCGCGAGAAAGTTACGTTACGCTTGAAGTTAGCCTCATTTCATTTTTGAGTAAATATCAAAAAGTCCGATTATCGAGCAAGATACGAATTCCATTTCAGTACAAATGAAACGAAGATATAAAGTTTGCAATATCGTTTGGTCGATACGTATTGAACAGTCAAATAAATTCGATCGTGTCCGATAAATCGAAAAAAAAGAAGTTAACCCGAATGTCAGAGACTACGCTTTATCATAATTTTTTTTTCTTTAAATAAATCCTAAAGATCAACCGACCCGGCGTATTTACAATGAAAAAAAAAAAAGAAATCAATAACAACATAGTATATCAATCCAAAGAAGGACCAAAGAGAAGTTGAAAAAGTACGTGATAAAGGGAGTGTCGAGCTTATGTTATAAAAATGTCTCAAATTCCATTCAGCTGATAAGGTCGCCATTCTTGCGTAACATTTCCAAATGCAGTTCGTATTCCCTAGCCTTAAGCCGAAGCGAAGCGATGCTATTGGTCCTCCTGTCGATGTCAGGAAGAGTAGTGGCATTTCCGGTAGGCGACCCCTGGGGTGAACTTGCCGTAGGGGGTGCAGGTGGGGGTGGTGGCGGCAGACCAATGGCGGGTGCAGGTGGTGGCGGCGAATTGCGAACGAGCTTAGGTCTCTGAGATGCTGATATATTAGCCAGTAGACTCTGGAAGGACGCGGCTGATGTGTAAGGCAGCGGCATCCCAGGTGGAAGTAATGGCGGCGGAGCTCTGTGATAAGGATGGGTCGGATAACCTCCAGGCAAGACCGGTCCATGTGCCAGGGGTGGAAATCGAAAGGCGTCGAAAGGTTTTCTCAATGCAAACGAGCCCAGATGTGCAAAAGGATTTGGTAAGGTCGGAGCGACGACGGCAGATGGCGGTGCTGCTCCTGCACCCAGATAAGGATTGTACGGATGAGCTTGCGGACCGACCTTTTCCTGCTTGCGCCACTTTGCCCGTCTGTTCTGAAACCAGACCTGCGAAAGAGAAAAAAAAGAAAATTTTATGTACAGACCAAAAAGTATTTTATTAAACTGACTTTTCATCCAGGGAAGTCGACCTGTACTTCCTCTATAGATATACAAACTTTAATAACGATAAAACTTAAAGCGTAACAACGCGTAGCAGAAAGCAGACTTTAATGGTTTCCAATGAATTCCGGGATCCGCTTCGTTGGGTTATGATCCTTGGAAACTGTTTCTGACCTACGGGAGTTTGAATTCCGGCTAAGTGACGCATAGTGAATCGACTCTGTTGCACGGTGTATCATTATAGCGATGGGTGAGCGTAAGAAAGATAGAGACAGAGACAGAGAGATCAAGAGCGAGAGAGAGAGAGAGAAAGAAAAAGACGCTCGAGGCAAAGCCGGTGTTTTACCAAATAACAGAATATTCGCGGGTCCTCGTAAACCGTTAGTCTTGGACCGACGTCGTTTCGAATGGCAGCAACAGTTCGGAGCTTGGGGCTGTTCACTTTCTCAAGAGGAAATAAGCAGCTAATTGATACGACTTTTCGGAAGGTTGATGCTAACGCAACGAGCCCTCGCCTGACCAGTGCGTACACGCAGGCTGCGTTACAATTGGCAAAACTTTTCATCGTCATTCGAAAGAAAGTGAAAAGACTTTCAGTTATCAAACCTATGAAAAAAAAATAATTTCTACACTCCTAACTCGTCGCTTCGCTCTTTCTATCCGGAAAGATATATAAGTATATAAAAATAAGAAAATGACCGGCGTAACTAAAGAGTTCGTGATGCGTCCACCATTCCAGCATTCCTTCGCGAAGATTCCTCGAAGAGACCCGAGCTCTAATCAGTTCAGCGGAAGTTCCTTCGGCCATCATGCCCCACTCTCGTCCCGTTCCCCAACCCCAGTCCGCCCTACCGTAGACACAACCGCTTCTGTCTCCACCTACAAGCAGTTCCAGCCCAGTTCGTCTATCGTGTCTCTGCGTGGCTTTTTAAAAGACGAAAGAGACAAGAAGATTTCAGATAAAAACTCACTCCACCGAGCGTAGACCAATTGTTGCCAATAGAACGGAGACAACAGCGAAAGGTTTGTTGGGTCGATTGTGAATGCGGCTTGTTGAAAAATACAAACGACATAGTCACGTGAACGGTTTCCTTTTTAATATTGAGAGATTTATAGAAACGATAGGTTGGGTTATTGCGTCACGTGGACTTATCAAAACATGGCCGACTTGCGATCTCGTGACGAGATGCAATGAGATTAAACAGGGTGACGTCAACAACAATTCAACTTATTCAACCGTGCTGGTAGACGCTATCGGTATTTTGGGGTGATTCAGGTAAAACTGTGATAGGGGAGAGATGAAATTTTTTTATTGTCCATGTTCCATGGGGATTTTGACAGAGAGGAAAAAAAAGAGAGATCTTTACTGGTCATAGCTGTAGCCTTCGGCCTTGTTCGAATTTACAAGTCAAAAGAGCCGATCTAAGATGTGGAGCGTCTAAACATGCTGGCTTGTGTACGGAGAGCCAGCAGCTTCGTCATGGGGAAAACGGTCCATGGTGTCTGACGGGATCGGTGGAGTCGATGACTTTGCAATATCTTCTTCTGGACCGATCCATAGAACCTGGCTGAGACTACCACACCGGGACCCTCTTCAGATCGCCAATGGCTTCCCGTCTGGTAGCTCCACTGTTTGGCTTATAATTCTTCGGCGCTCCTTTGCTACGGGGATCTTGATTGACTCTGGGCTTCGGGAGCGTGCTGTCGTTTACGGCTAGATTCATCTCCTGTACTCTTGCGCAGCATCCGTTGGATTTACGAGACGTCGCCTTCTAACCCCATCCTGCCATAGGGCGTTATAGAGAATTTTAGGGTTTTATTTTTTAAATTAGACCCACAAGACTGGTAACACTGTAAAGGGTTATTTACGTGCTTTCTTGTTTCTCGAGTTTTCATTGGTAACGGCTGTAAATTAATTTGACATCTCAAACCGGACCCGCAACCACGTGGTTATATACGATTGAGGTTATGTCGAACTGTCCCAGAATTTCTATGGGAAATAGTATCGTATAAATTCTGAGGGTTAATGGGGTGGATAGTAGAATAGAAGACTGCCTTTTCATTTGTTCTACCCTTTTTTTTTGGATTGTGTGTATATATATATATATATATATAGTGATGATTCGGAGTCCGTTTCACTTCCATGGTTCCTCGTAAAAATTCTCCCTTATGGGTTTTTATTATAATTTTCTCCTTCCAATTCCACGAGGCAGATCATAAAGCTGCGCCGCGTTTTTCCCCGCGTGGGCGAGAAGTGTAGAGGGTTGCGGCCGGTTTTCGATAGCCGGTACCCCCAGTGTGTCTTATGCGCGATGCCGCGCTCTTTTTCTTGAGGTCGGGAACTGGTTTTTTTTTTACGTAAAGTCCTGGAAGGGGTCCTGCCCCATGACCCCCCATCGAGAACAGGATTGCCCCCAGCAGGGCGCTAAACATCGACGGTTTAAAACAAAACGTACCGACGCCGCGGAAACCTCGTCATCCTCGGCTTAATTGCGGCACATTAATTACGTCATGAGAATCGAACGAGATCTTTCCAAAGTGACGAAAGTTGTTCGAAAAAAAAATTTCCGAGCGACCGGCTTGAAAAAAGGGTTCGGAAATTTTTTGAAAAGACCAAATATCAACGAATCTAGGAAATTTTTTTTTAGCCGTTAAAAATTCGACGTTCCTGAATTCAATGTATGTCTTCGTTCCCCCATAAAAACCCTAGATTCACGGTGGTCTAAATTCACGTCGTTTGTCGGTCCTCGAAAATAGTTTCCGGCAATCTCGGCACCGGCCGCGACAGTCCTCCTGTATAGATTCCTGAACTCCGGGAAGCACGGCATATCGCGTGTACTTTTGCAGCCAATATACGGTACGATGGCACAAGCTATATACGTCATTTACATTCGTTCCGATTGAAATGAGAGTGACTATAGGCGCGACTGTCTAGTTTCACTTTGATACAATTTCAAAAGTAAGGTTATACCCACTATAAACCTCCCTGAAAAGATTTAACGAAAATAAAATTATTAAAAGAAATACAGGAACTCCACTCGCATTAGGAACGAATTAGATACCGGGTGGGACAGCATTACGTAAAAGGAAGCACGAAGCGTGAATGTCCTTGCCGGCAGGTGGTTCATGCGTTCCGCGAGGGACAATCAGATGGAAAGATTTGATAAGGGCACCAGGAGTTCCGTTCGGATTGATAAGATCGAGGATGATAATTCCGACTGTTTTTTTTTGAATCTCGAAGCTAATCAAATTCCGTCCAGTTGGTACTGCGTTACGTAATATAGACTACGTATGGTTAATTACAGGTTGGGACCTACGGGCGACCTCTGGGTAATTTTTGGTCGGCGTTCACGTTTTCGTCCAACGAAAAATTTTAGCAAGGATTGTACCCGTATACGTGGCATGTATTAAGTGCGAGATCTTGCCACAGCAATTCATCATTCATTCTGGGCCTTATCTCTACGGAAGACGGTACTTATTACGATCATCAGCATACCGATCCTCAGTGATAATCATTCGTAATGGACGAGTCATTTTACGTAGGCAAAGTCAGAGGCCCGTTAACGTCTTTTGTACATTGTGGTGGTAGTCGTAGTCCAGATGTGCTGCTGTAATTTTATTATTATTTTTTCGAATTATTTTTGTGCACTGTGAGCCGAGCTTAATTGTTATTGCGTCGCGACGCCCAACGAGCGTGAAGAATCAACGGCGTCGTGCTCTCACGAGATTAACTGCCGATTAAGAAGAATGAAAAGGGGCCCGATGTATAAAGAGACATACTAAAGAGAGAGAGGGAGAGAGAAAGAGACTTTAATACCGTATTATTCTTTGGGCCTTAATCCCCTTCGTGGAAGACGTCTCGAATTATATTGTATGATTTAAGGGGGATTATTAGTTTATCCATTTAAGGATCGTACAGGTTGGCTACCCTGTATAGTAAAGTGACTAACCTGTACTGAGGTATCAAAATGAACAAGAAGAAATAATTGATTCGAAGCGTAAGCAGGTAGTAACTATCGAGTAATGATTCCTAAGTAGGTACAAGGAGATGGGATACAGAGAAAGGGGCCTCATTGAGGTACGGTGTATATAGATGAGAATAAAAAATGGGCCTGATACCGAGAGTCGAAATATTTCTTTGAAGTAGCCTGCAGTGAGTGCAGTCAATCGATCATTGAAATTGGAACAAGGTCAATTATTTGGGCCTTGCGTGATTTTGCGTGAAAATAAAAAAAGGGAATTTAAAATTTTTTTTGAAAATATAAAAAATTCTTTTTTTTTATTGCTCTTCAAGGACTTTACCTTGATCGAAGATCCGATCAGTGATCGATCAATAATTTATCGGATTTTAATGATTCTATGAAATAATTAATTTTGCTTAGTCGTCCGTGACGTTACATCACTGTCTCACTCGGTGGTATCAATTAATTTAATTATGTCGCCGCTAATTATAATTGATTAAGCATCGCGATTTATTAGTCATCTTGAAGAATTTTCCCACGGTTGGTATTTGCCGTTTTGTATATGGCGAGTGTCCCGTGGAATGACTTGCGTTTATCTGTAACGCTTTTGCGGAAAAGATGGAAAATAAAAGGGTTAAGATGCGAACGGGGTTATAGGGGTGGAAGAGCAAGGAAGCGTAAATACCAGGAATAAATTAAACTAATTGAGCAAATTAGCCAGCTGTTCACGCAACAAACGCCTCGTGTGCTCTTGCGAGTCTTGTCGACACGTATGTACCACGTATGAGATTATACGTATGTGGGTATATGCATATGTATAAATATATATAGTGACTATGCATACACTGACTGTACACATATAAAATGTGTCCTATGTCACGCGATCAATTTCCTTCGATCTATTTCTCATTTTTTTTAAATTAAATTTTGAAATTGGCAATTGTCCTTTATAATGCTTCATGGACTCACCTGTATACGAGCTTCCGTTAAACCGATCTTCATAGCGAGTTCTTCCCTGAAACAAAGAAAAATGTAATCATTAGACAAGAACGGATCTTTAAGGTCATAACGAACTGTATTAATGGTTTCGGCTCTCTCTTTTTCTTTTTTCACGAAACAGTGTTAGGATAAAAAATAAAAATTTTGGAACATGAAAGGATCGATTTTAAAAAAATTACAGTCTCTCGATCCTGGCTAGAATTTTTTCTTTCGATTCAGGATTAAGGATCTTTGAGTACAGGAGTAAAAGAATTTACGTAATGCAGAGGGATCGCCCCGAGGCGTATCTGGATCGTTCATTTAAAAGTCAAATTGCCCCAGATGTTCCTCGAAATCGCCAAAGAAACCATCGTTGATTACCGTATACAGAAGCCAAAGCCGCGTTTAGAATCATTTGCGACGCAATAGCGTAAGAAATGCAGCAGGCCACTAAATTACAGGTACGCGAGTCAGGATCGATGGTGATTGCGGATTTATTGCGGCACGATTCGAGATACCCTTGATCTCCACTCGTCCTTTTTTCACTTTCAACAAAGTCGAGGTCAGTGAAATTAAAAAAAATCCTCCAAAAAATTTCCAAAAAGAAACCCAAATCACCTTAAAATCACCCCATAGTTACAACCCCCGCTGCACCCTTATAAAAATGAATAAAATCGATGTACATTAAACAAAATTTTTACACCATACACCCCTTTCTTTTTTCAAAAATTTTGCCGTTTCACCCGGCAGACACGATTTCTGCATCTCATTCTCTGTCTCAAGTATATAGATATACAGCAAGCGGGGCACTGTGCATAAGGCAAAGACTCATGTAATTTCGTAACGCGGCAGGAATGGAAGCGACATCAAAGCCAGCCGCTAAGTGGATTAGAGAAGGTTTTGCTTCTGGGAAAGCAGCCACACAGGACTCGGACTAGACTGACTGACTTAACAGACTATTTGACTATAGTTTTACTACGCCTATGGCTACCTTCGCAATCATTTATCGCCAGCACCTTCTAAGGTCTAACAATCCTTTTTTTTTTTCACAACTTTTGCCTCTATAGGTTAGGTTAGGTTAGTCAGCCGTCTGGTTTCTAATCTGACTCTTACCACTTACATAGCATGCACGTAGTGCGTTTTGACTTTCCAGATGCTTTATTCGACGCGCGGGTGAACGGGGTTAGTAATTCGTGTAATTACCAGACAATTACATTATCTCATTAACCTCGGAGGTCGGACAGAGCCAGTCTGCACAGGACACGATTTCTACTGCCGTCGCTCAACGAACCGCTGTGATTGTGCATCGTGGCGCAAGTCTAATTATTATTGTTTAACGCAGCACAGTGAACGTCATCATCACAGATGGCCTTCGTGGAAATTTCGTACGAGCCAAGGAAATGATCCGCCGGCAGTCAATTATCATGGTCATTAATATAACCAAGTTATTTCGTAATTATAATTTTTTCATTTCATACAAACACTAACGTCATTTCACATACAAATCGATCGGCCGAATTGATAAATAGCGATACCAATTAATGATAAATCGATGAAATTTCTTTTTTTTTATATAGCCATCCATGATTTTTATCGAACTATACGACTGGATAAATAATTTGATGATTGTAAAAAAATTTCTTTTTTTCCCTCTAACGCGCGTGTCCTAAAAGTGTCAACAATCCTGACGTCATGGAAAAAATGATGGTTGATCATGAAAAAGATAATAAAACTGATAGGACTCCCTCCTCTTCGAAATGAAATAAATTTTTTTTAAAATTAACCATATAATACCACATGTTGGTACAGTATGAATTTTCAAGACCCACGGGCGCCTCATTTACTACGGAGCGTGTAATGTTTGCGGAGGGACGGCAAGTTGAAAGAAAGTTCAGTAGCGTAGCGCGTAATGCGTGCTTAATGCGTGCGTAATGCGCGGATAATACGCGTACCGTGTGTCGAGCGAATTATTAATTCGCCACGGTATAGCGGCAATCGGTAGCGGGATGAATCTCGGCAAACAATTCAGGCAGTTCACGTTGCTGTGATAGGTGATTGAATTGATACGTGGAATAAAAATGAGGTCAGGTTAGTTTTTATCAATATAAATTTTAATCAAGATTTAATTAGTGTTTATTACATAAATCGTGAAAATCAATGTCAACATACGTACACCGAGTATAATATAGATAGCTTTACTTGGTAGGACTGGATGGTCGGCATTGTTGGCCAGTTCCCTATAGTTCCTGGTAAATAATTCTCGGAGGATAGTTTTATATCTGACAGTGGATGGGGATGAGTTTAATAACGATGATTGTTTCCAGTGATCCAGGTACGGCTCTAGTTCTCGGGGTACCCTGGACTCCTGTCATTAACCCTAACCGACGCCGAGTCATTCCCCCGAGTTAACACGTTGGCTGATGTATATATAACGGCGGAGTGGATTTCATTAGAATTGGATAGTGGCGCGAAAATTTGAATTTCAAAAAAAAACTTAGAAACTAGGTTACGACGGAGAGTGTGCGTTTGGGGCCGACTGAAGTTAGGCGAGAATCGTTCGTGAGGATTCGTAATCATTCGGGATGACTCGGGTCCGCGTATGCGGGAGCTACTAGAAACGATCATTATCGTTCGTGTCTAATCGGCGCCTCCTATATGGTCGTCGTTCAGGATGATCTTCCAGGAAGAGTCGACTGTTCGATGAAACGATAGAACCTGAATAAAAGAGTAAAGATGCGGCTACTGAAAACCAATAGCGAGACGAATCGGGCGCCATGAGCAGACGTTAACTGAGATTGGTTGTCGGTAGCTCGATTTACTGGTTTTATCTAAATTAGATCTTAAGAGCCGATGAAATACGGGGTTGGTACATGACGTCAGATATTTTGCATATTGACTGTAGTGCACATGGCAAATGCACAAGGACGGAAGACGGTATTGGATTGAAGTTGAAAAAAAACGTCTTTAAAAGGTTATTTGCGGGATTATGGGTAAACATTGTATAATCGAATAATATTATGATTAATGATTGAGAAAAACAATTTTTTATTTCTAACATTTTCTCGTAGCGAAACAATGATTAATTAGAAGTATTTAAATAGGATTAGCGAGTGACCTTTCGATGTTTGTTAAATAATTATTAATGATTAATGACAACCGGTGACTGAAAATAAATTTTTTTTCTAATTTCCTAAGAAATGCAACACCGACACGCTCGAGCACACGTGCCGTTCTCGCAACGACTAATGAATATGCATTGACCCACAGCTGAGAATCGAGCAACCAATAATAAAGGCAAGCGAGCATAAAATCCAATTAGTGTAAAATTAATAATATTACACAGCTGGTTGCCCGCGAGATACGTCGGCCCGTATCTCGCAGTAAAAAAAGGAGTCAGAAATCAAGATGCAAGTCAGATCTGAAAACAGCATCAAAAGTTCGAACAAACAGTAAATAAAGAAAAAATAAAAAAATGATCCACAATTTCCAAGTTAGGGAAAAATTTAATTTTTTGGAAAATTTTTTCAAAAATACCACACATCCACACCCAAGACTTCCTGTTCCAACTCTCGTGCGTTAATGCCACCACTTTTCCTTCTTAATCGCGAGAACCCACACCGCGTTCGTATAGGACCAGAGCCATTACGCTCGATTACACCGCTATTAGTTACCTACCGGGTGTTCCAGGTAAAAAAATCCAGACAGATTGCACTACACCCCATTGGCGTGGAGTTACTATGTAACGCGGTAACCCGCACGTTCCTGACTCTACGCCATCTACAGGGAGAGTAGTCCCCGTGTAAGTTGAATTTGCATACCCACTCCGTAAGGCACTCCCATAGTCCCCGAGAAAAAGTAATGATCGATGCACGAGACTGTACCTTGGTCATGGAAACATCTCCGGGACGGGACCGACCCCATCGAACGTGGACGTCATTATCCTCGGAGGCTGAGCCACTAATTATTTAACACGAAGAACGAAGAGTAAGAAATAGCAGAGTGCACTTTGTTCGTTGTCTCCTGTACCAGGTGACCGCGATAACTCCCGGCGATATAGAATTATATAGCAGAATCGTTGCTGGTGTATAAATCCAATGCCAGGATCATAGCCATTTCTTGGCTTCCTTTCTTTGTCGTCAAAGGATTATAGCCAGACCTGGTTAGCTTAAGTGGCGAACATCAGTTTTGAGAGTTGACGGGAATGCGGTGGGCCTTATCAGGAATTAGTGGATACCAAGGCAAACTAATAGGGCTGGTGTTGTACACCGTATCTCATAGTGCCGTTAGCTCCCTCTACCTTGGGTCCAGGACGCCTTCTGCTATCGTCTAGACCTCCGGGAGCCCTGAAATTGTGTATCCTATCGGGATGAAGAGGGATCTTCCAGAGATAGGAACCCTAAGTGAGACGGGAGTGAAGGCCACCGGTTAGTAACAGGTTGGGTTAGGTAATTCTGAAAAAGGACATATATATATATATATATATAATAAACCGTAGGAATAAGCTCACCTGGTGAAGACGTCGGGATAGTGGGTCCTGGAGAAGGCCTTCTCCAGTTCCTCCAATTGGAAGCTGGTGAACGTCGTTCTGTAACGACGCTGCTTCCTCTTGGGCGTAAAATCGTCGACCTCGGCTTCGCTCTCGGGACTCGTAGGCGCCGCTCTAGGATGCACGCCTTCCTCGTCCGGTCTGACTTCCTCCGTCGTCGAGATACCCATCTGCACAGTCTGGGACACGGATGTCGGGGGCTGGTGAGCCTGGCTCACCTGGGTCACCTGGGTCAAGCTGGAGTTGCTCGAGCTACTTCCTGGACTCGTCTGCGAGACCGCCTCGCTGCTGCCACGGCCGGAATTCTCTGAAGACAAATAATTAACACTTACGTCAGTGACGCGTCAAGATAAATTCGGATTTTATTAATACGAAATATGATTAATAAGTCTGACAGCCATAACCTGTAAATAAGTATCGTGTATTCGACCAGTGAGGTCTGCTCGGATGATTTTCTTTTAGCCAAAAAGTCATCTCGATCTACATTCAAGAACGTCCCTTCACGAGTCACACTAAGAACTGTACTGAGGATCCAGCTGGCACAATTTACCTCATAAAGATTTAGTCGCTGGAAAATTATCATACTTAATTCCAAGAACCAGCAGCAAAACTTGCGGCCACGTTTCCGCACTCACAGCATCGCGTATCCGATTCCTTTTTCATTTCTCCATTCAGCCTACGAAATTTCTTCGTTCGGGGACTTTCCTCACCACACGTAATTCCCACTATTCGAAACGGTATCCAGCTACCGTAGTAATGATATCTTTTAATACCAACACACTCTTATTCTTGATCCGTGTATGTACACTGGCTATTTCCTACACGCATTCAATACCTAAGCATGTATTGTTGAGCACGTGTGCTCTATCAGCAGCATCAAATGTAGCTGGACGCCGTTTTCCGGTAGACTTTTTCTTTCCGGGTATGTTTCAATGTACGCTTAAATAGGTGATACGTACGTGTACATGTAGCGAATATTCGACTGTTAATTTATTTTGAAAAAAATATTCACCGAGACGCTTTTAATTAGTCTTTAAAAAAAATACCAAAAAATTGGTCAATTAGTTGGTAAGACCAATTGCCAGTTTATACCTATGACCAACTTTTTTTTACCTACCTCGGTATACGTCTATTACAGTGGCACAATCGTTCCTTTCACCGACCTTGCTGTATTACTGATATAGAGACCCTCCCCAGCCCGTCCCCTCACCCACCTGACGACACTACACAACTGCGGGCACGTTCCCAGCTTGTCTTACAGCTGGTATAACTTGGCCACGGTAAAAATGTCTAATGCAACTGAATTCTGTAATACAGATCTCGTTATAATATCAAGAAGAGAGTAACAGGTGTCCTCGTTGAATATTATTGAGATGATTGGAAATATTGAGCATTTTTTTAAAATCATTTTATTTACTCCGTTTTCATATACACAGCTCCCGAACGTCTTGGAAATTGCTATGAACGGTGCCCAGATTACTCTTCCGGGGATCGATTGGCCGATCGCGTGGAAGCTCGCCTTAAGGCTCGGCCTTTAAAGCCCGGGCAATTTTACGCGCTCGGGGAAAAATTCGCGTTCGAGAGGGCCTTAGGTACTTTTATTACCGGGTCGGCTCGCACTAAACGGCACTCTTAATCGAGCCGATTTATCTGAAATAAGCTTATAATGCAGGTAGCCCCAACGTAATGCGAACGATAATGCAAGAGGGACTCGATAGGTTTTTATTTTCCTCTCTTTCTTTTCGGTCCTCCTTCTCTTTCTCGCATATGCATATCTCTCTCTATATACATATATATACACATAAGGCTTCTTTTGTTTTACACTATTTTTTTTCCTCAATACTTCTACCATCCAACTATAGCCTCTCGTCGTTCGCGCGTTACTTCAGAATACCTCCGTCAAGCACGACCCCAAAGTTGGAGTTGTGAACGCGGCTTTAGTTTTTATTTTTTCTTGTCCTCCTTCCTTCCTTCCACCTTCGTAATAGCATTAATGGCGCTCCGACCGCCTCTCGTACGTAGCTCCCTACCAAGATCCATCCCTTTGCGTTATTAACTGAAAATTACCCAAACCAAAATCTAATTCGCGTAAACACTGTAATCACGTAGCGGCGTTCGATTCGCGTGGACCACAGAATCCCAAGACCTTTAATTCCTAAGAATTTCGCAAAAGTCGCACACACGCGCAATTATACACAGTATAATAATTTATGCATAAAATTCCAAAAAAATATTCATATCGTATACACGGTAATTGACAAAAAAAATTATTTTGTACCAATTAGTAATTTAATCACTTTCAAATTTATTGCTTCACGCTCCATAGCTTTTCACAACTATATCGTTTTCACGATCCTACTCATACGTATCATATGTGATCTCGTAAAGAATCTATACCCGCGTGCTACATATACAGGACATGTAAATTAGACCGTGTAATGAACTAATTAACCGACTCATTGCCTACAGTTATTACAACCTGAGCCAAAACCCTCTTGTATAGTCTGCACCGTTGGCAATAATGAGCCAGGAGCCACGTGTGTATAAATAATACACGTATCATATATCTATATATACACATATATATATACATATACACACAATAGTGCCCCGAAGCGATTTTGCAAAGGATGGTACTTTCAAGTATCATACTTGCAAATTTCTGCTAATAGACGCATCAATGCATCCTGTGACAAGAACCGGTAACACCGTAGCGTCGTGTTCTTCGATTCCGATCTGATAGCCCGGTAATTACGAAATACCGGGCGTCTCTCTTTGAAACGCCAGTATAGATGGACGCGACGGGATAAGACGAATTATTTCCTTGGTTTAAAAAAAATTTTTTTTTTCAAATCTCATCTCGTCCACGAAACGCTAACGAAGAATTTCTTATATTCGGTACGAAATCTTATGTACAGGTCGGTACAAAATTTACGTGGATAAAGAGCGAGCGCGTATCGAACGCCGTCAATTAGTATCGACGTGTACGAAACGTCGGGATCCGCCTGGCTAATTAATTACAGTGTCCACTGACAAGGCGCGTAACGTTCAATTAAAATGCTAATTCATTATAAATCCCGTTGAGCCGCGAGAGTCTCGAATGAAATGGTATACAGGGAGAATTGTATAACGGGTGGTCGTAAACGTAGAGACAATGTTACTCGCGGCTGGTTATTCGGACTGATAAAGAATTTCTTATCGGAGTTATTAATGATTAATCAGGGTAAGGATCACAGTGATAAATAACGATTGTACGTCCAACGTGAATACGTATACGTGAGCGTAACGTTCGTACGAGCTATAAATTGTCCTGCTGAATTAATAGGAGTCTTGGAATTTTTCTTTTCTTTTTTTTTCATCTTTTTATTGCTCCTACAGCAGTCATAACTGTTATCTACGGATCGTTTTGTGTCATGGTACTTTTATTTACAATGGCGATAAAATGATACAGGGAACCTGAGGAAGCGTCATATGTGGATCCCATTGGACACGAGCTGGACAGTAAATATGGTAGAAAGGATCATAACGTGTATGGAGAGGAAAAAAAATATATATATATATATATAGAGAGAGAGAGATTAAAGTGTGACGAAGTACACGAGAAACCCGTGGAGCACATATGCCGATTATTATGTTGTAAAGATTACCATGTAAATGGGTATAGTGTGATACAACCGTATGTGCACATACGTGTAATACGTATGACTGCCCCAGGGAGATACAGTACGGTCCAAGTGTAAAACTTTGGATAGGCGTGTATCCGTATATATAGATATGCATATGTAATAAAGGAACATAACGGGCGAAACCATTTTGTTTTACATTTTACTTTATCCCCTTTTAACTGGGTATGATTGCCTTATTATTAGCGGAGAAAGTGCCGGCTAATGAGCCACAAAACCAATTAAAAGTACAAGCACTTTTAACGCATGTATATATGTATAGTCAATTGGATGTGCAGGTATATGTGTATATATATATATATATTTTATTACCGATCAATCGTGTAATATTTATCGCGAATAAATTATTTCTATCGATTTCATTGAAGTTTAATATACATAGATTGATTGCCGAAATCGATGACGATCTTTTATATTGTATTTTATTGATCTAAGCCGCATTTAAACTGGTTTTGATATTCTAGATCGAGTTACGATCGAGTAGGTGCACTTTGCCTGTATTGATATTATTATTATTGTGTGTATTATATATGCCTGACTATGTTTAGACTGATATTAATCCGATCATTGTCCAGTAGCTAACAGGTTTAGCCAATGGCACATACAGTTTAATTATCGAGCACCACCGAGTTTCAGGGCTGATTAGTTAACGATTTCTATTTGAACGAGTAGCGATCTATCGGTCAACTGGCCTTTGATAAATCCAATCATAAATTGCCTGCCGGCAATATGGATTCCCAATGATCCCAACAGTAATTACGTACAAAGCGTGTATATATGCATGTGGGTAACCAGTGATATATCCTGTGGCCCGTAAGTACGCAACGTAGCGATATAGGTGATAGCGATCTGTAAACGATCGTTAACAGATACTGAAACGCAACCGGTTGCCCGATAAATCATTTGGTACGTCGGCGTCGGCGTCGTTACCACGTGCAACGTCTATTACAGTCTTTTTATACACAGAGTGAAATAAAGACGAGCATTTCTTTTTTTAAAGAATACTTCATTTTCTTGGTTAATGACGATCGATGATCTTTCGTAAACTGGTATTTCATCATTTTTTTTCGCAAATCGATCTTCGATCTATCGATCTTGATAGTGACGAAATAATTGTATTGCGACTATGACTGTTTTTCTTTTTCAAAGTTTTTTTTTCCCACCCGTTATTTTTTCCCATTCGTATTTCATGCGCTGGGATCGCAGTGCGCGCGCAGCTAACGCAATTTGCTTCTGCGGTAAAATCGGTGACTGTGGACACTCGATTTTGTTTCTCAATGTGATATTCCGTGATTAATTGTGATTTGAAGTTTTCATTAAAAAATGGTACCGAAATTATTAAAAATTTGAATTATAGAAAAATTCATTGTAAGAAAATTTTTATAATTCTTTTTAATTTTACCAGGTATTTCACAAAATGGTCGCTGTTACGATTTAGTGACAAAAATCAGTATAACTGGTCCAGTCAACTTTTGCCGGTTTCCTGAAGTCGTCCTTGCCAGGATTCCAAGAACGACCAGCAACTCGCTGCCGTGGCGGTATATAGTAGGTTTTTGTACGGAGCGCTAGCCTGGGCCTTAAGTACAATTACAATTATCTACGGCAGGTAATTACCCACAATGTCACTATTAATTACTAAATTACATCGCGAGCGTACCTGGCTACGCAGTCGTGTATACGTGTATTAAATTCATGAGAGTAGGTACAGTACCAGTAAAAAATTAAATTTTCCTACCGTGAGACAGTACGAACGCCCAATTCGTGATCCAGGTAAAATCTTAAATGATCGATAAAAGAAATTGACATACGATCACGTCGATCTAACCAAGTAAACTCATTAGTGAGCAATACATAAATTTAATCGAGAAAAAGGAGAACGAAGGTCATATATTAGGTTTTTTGGTAAGGCCCAAAATATTCACTATTGCAATACCTTTTTTTCGGTCCGACCAAAAGTGCAACACGCAAGATGGATATTGAATAGCCGAAGAGTTGACTCTTAACGTGTCGCGTCGCTTGATTTATGAGGGGCAATTACGTTTTTTACAATCTTTGTAATTGTTAATAATTGATCGTAATTGTTTTGCCTTTTTAATCGCATTAGCCCGAGAGGCGCTGTTACGCAAGAGAAAAATTACGGGATGCTCACACTGTGGCAATGTGCACGACGATATGTGCATACGTTATCAGTAATGGGAACGAGGACGGAAGTATCCCGGGGAAATTTGGGCCTTGTGAGGTATAAATAATACCAAAAGGATAAGGACAGGCTGGAAGGATGAGGTTCACCAGGAGGTAAATATCCCCAGTTATATTTTACATAATTTTCGATTCACGCAAAGCACCCTCAATGAAAAAAAAATCGAACAAACTGGGCCTTACGTTGAAGCTCGAGCATGGGTCTTCAAGGTAAGGCCCCCCGAGGATGCAAAGAATTACATAAAAATGGTATTTATCATTTATGTCAAAGAGAGCTGATTGCTCGGCGATATTTATCATTTTGTCACCCATTACTTACATTCATGCATATAAAGATGAAGGGAAAGAAATGGGGCCCAAAGAAGTTGGGACTAACGCACTGTAAGGATCTAGTTTACCAAGTTGCGCAACGGTCCCATTGTTTTACGCCTTCAACGGAATTCTAATTAAAAAGATCTCAGATAGTCTACAAGGGTTTTAACCGTAGGGGTTATTAGACCCAGGAGGTAGGGGTAAGAGGGGCCCCCGTAAGGCCCAACAGTAGTACTGCAATTATTATTCAATTTCCGTAACTACACTTATCTTAACCCGATGTCACAACTCGCACGGCTGGTCTTGTTCGCAGAAAGGAACTGAAATTGTGGGGGGTCACAACTAAAGATTATTAGTTGAATCCTGCCGTGACGTAGAAGAGAGTCAGTAGATAAGTATACGTAGTTCGGAAATTTACCGCAGAGCAGTGAACAGCGCCATCTGACATTTCCCGGATCTCCATTATCATCCAATTAACAGTGCATTATAATTTTATAAATTACAAAAAATGCTTCAAGCAATTACGTGCAGCGAAACTGTGTAAGAAAAAAAAAACCCAGTCGACATCCATAAAAACGATTCATCACGTATTCAGCAAGCGAGGTGACAATTAGAAATTTCAAGGGAATTAAAGAGGTGGTAATTGAAAAACTCGTAACTTACCGCCACTCGTACGTACATACATTAGAAATCCAAGAAGATGACCCAAGATAAAGTAAGCCAGGTAATCTCTGAGTCTACGTAGGATACAATTAAACCAAGTAGCCATGCTTGTTTAACAACCGTCCAGTGAAACTACGATATGACGCACGCAGGATGTCCTTTGTCCAAAGATATCCAGATACACATACATATACCTATGCACAGACTATATCGATTTAATTGATCATAAAAGAAAAAAGCAGGGCCTGATGCCCATTTTAAATAACGTCGACCCGAATTCGCAAGAATGAAATCTTCACCGAGAATCATACTCGATATGAATTATATGTTCAGAGAAAAAAGAAAAGAAAAATAAAGAATACAAGAAAGTACATAAGTAATAAGTCCCAATTCGAGTATAAAAGGTCATGTCTCTGTCTCTCTCCAAGGTATCAACCTGACCCGGATTCTTCAACGATTCCCAAAACGAGTTGCACCGCGCATGCGCAATCTCATTTCTTCTTCGACCCAACGCCGGGCCCACTGGGTCCGTCCTGTCCAAGTTCCAGGAAGTTGAGAGGATTAACCCGTCACAGATTCGAAGGTGGGTCCCCCATTCTCTTCTACTTCTTCTACTACTACTACAATACTACTACTACTACCATCTCCTTCAGGAAGAGGATGCCGCACGCGGCTGACTATACGGTGTCGGGTTCTTGGAGTTTCATGGTGGCTATGGTGGCGCCACGTGCTATCGGGAATACAGGTAATGTGCTTGCCTTGTTCCGATTAATCCGAGTCCCTTTGGAGCACTTCGGACGACGATACAGTCCCACTTTGGTTAGCTCTTTGTAATTCCTCGTATATATATATATATATATATTGTTTTATCCACTCCTTGTTCAGTCCGTCATTCCTTATAATTCTGTTCATTATTTTCAGCCACTCCGAGCGGCGTCCCATCTGCCATTAGCATTGGTTATGGTGTCTCCGGCATGATGGGACGAATTAATTTTCACAACGCAGAGAGAGACTCGTGTGTTACAATCCGATGGTGCGAGAATATTTTTAGTACATCGAATGAGTCGAACTTAAAAGTGGCTATATAAAGAGAAAAAAAAGAGTGAAGGAAGGATGAAGGGGGAGGGGGGGGAGAGGGGGGGAGAAGGATAAGGCCCAACATTTTCACACTGAGTCACGTAAAGTCACACCTCGGTAGTTGAAGGCTGACGGTAACGGCAACGTAAAAGGCGGCGGGTTCATGTGAATTTATAACGTGGGGGCCTTATATACGTGGTATATGGTTTGGGCCCTCGGATCAGATGTTATCCGTCCTGGCGAATGTCGCCACTTACAAATAGGGCCCCAAAGGACCCTTAAACCGGCATCGAAAGCCTCTTAGATACTATCGAAGAAAGGACTGCGGGTTCCGAAGCGCGTGCCGACATCGTGGGTGCTCCGGAGGACTCGTCTTCTCTCTTTTCTTTTTTTGGGCCTTATTAAAGGATCATCCAGTGAATTCTCAGAGCCCGTTCTAACGCCTTGAAAATATATATCGAGTATTGGGCATCCATGACGACTCGATGGACTATTAACAGCGACTAATACAGTTTCGGCCACTAGTTTTTGGGCCTGATATTGTTTCTCGGTATGCAAGCAAGTCCCAAAGGAGAAGCAATTAATCCATCCCGCGCATTCCTATGTCTAATCCATTTAACATAAAGGCATCTGCCGGCTCTTCTTTGCCACTGGAATCTGCTTGCGACGAGTCAATTCCGTGTAAACGAGGTCGGCCGCAAAGGTCCCAACTCCACGGTGGGTCCGTGTCCCTCAGTGTCTCCGAGCAAAGCCAGCGCGGAATGCGCGCTCGGAATAAAGGTCCGACCGTTTCTTTTAAGCCACTCAAGAGAATTCGCGATACCACCCTGGTATGCCATGTCAAATTCTCACGTGTTCCTTGTCCCTCTCGTTCCATCTACAAATTTTTCAAAAAAAAAAAAAAGTTTCTGCCCCAATATATACCATCACGCAATTTTGACAATTCCTCCTAGCCTAACGTCGGATCCAATTTCGACGATTTTTTTTCTTTTTTTTCATACTAAAATCAGTATATACCCAGTGTCCATAAAGCTACGGAGGGCACAGGTGTCCACCCTTAAATGGGTCCCTACCACGGAATCGACTGAACCATTTTCCAGCGCCATATAGGTCCGACATAAAATGGCGGCAAGAAATAACTTGGTCCATGCCAGCCAACGTGTTTGTATACTGCAGAGTAACTGGTACGGCTCATGAATTAAAGAGCTGAAGTAGCCGCAACGACACGTTAGATTCCTTCTTGCGCGACCACTGTCCACCCCGACGGTTTAATCTCTGCCGTGCTCGTGTTTTGCGGTAATCGTTACTCGCCCAGAGGACTTATCTGGTTAAAGCACGTTGCCTCCTGGTTGCAGGTGCCATTAACTGCTTTCCAGCCACGTTCGTAGCCTCTCCGTCCCGGCTTCCCGGCTCGTCAGGTTTTTCATCCGTCCTCGATGAAGACATCCGGGGGAATCTTGGCCGTTGTCGAAGAAAAATTTATATCTCCTTTTAATCGCGTTACCACGTCGCCAGGATACCAACCTGACGGGGACAAGGACACGAATAGCGACAGAGCATAAGAAAAAAAATCCCATACGATCACTACAAGTTACAGATTCCGATACAGCATCCACAAAGATAAATCAGTAGCACCTACTGGTAACAGCTGTACCAACCTTGGTACCCATTGCAATGGCAGCCGATATAAAAGTTAAACCCTGATATCAATGCAAAATATCTCTCGCATGTTAAAACTCAATTACCCTAAGAAACTTCATCTCTCTCAGGAGTCCCATAGCGAGAATCCAGAAATCATTTCACATACTGGCATGTGTGTTGGGTCCAGGTATAGCAGAGAGAGAGGGAGAAAAAAAGATCAGGATACACGAGCGTTCCTCTAATGGAAGAGCTGCAGCTGTCCGAAGGCAAGGTTGAGTGATGAACCCTGACCTTCTTCTACGGCCCAACGGCGTTCCAGGTTGTAATTAACGGGAATAGTGGTTATCCATAAAAGACACGAAAAACCCATGGAACAGAGCAACGCGAACATACTTTGTATATACACCATAAGGAATAAAGTTGATAAAAAAAAATTACATATTTATAACCATAAATATATACACCTACACACGCAGATGTATCTCATGGTTTTCATCCATTCAAGATCACGGATGTGACGATCCTAACTTAACCTGACCCAACCATGGGTATCTCATATACATGCATAAAGGCTCGCCGGTGTTATATCTTGATCCTATGGTGGTTACTGAATGTCTATGGGGAATCGTAAGGTT
>JAYRCB010000336.1:265461-431905 GCA_036026315.1 Trachelus stipa | reverse complement strand
CATTACTGTGATTAATGGAACGACCCATTTGCGGCCAACTTCAGGTGAAGCGTTCGCCGTGAATAATCCTATACATATAGTACGGCTTGATCCTCTTAAATATTTTGCTCTGTCTGACTGATAATCTTATCGAAAATTACGTTTGCTCAGATCGTTATCGTACGTATCGCTTTGATGGTTTAGAGAATTCCGTCGATCAGCGTTATCAGCCAAATAATGGTACAATTTGATTTTATATCACGCTCTCGCGCACGTTTGCAGATCGAACAGATAAAGCAAATACGTATACCGTTGTTGACTCGATTGATATCAATCTATATATTTTTTCTTATCAATCGAAATATCGATAAATTGAAAAATTCGTCATCGAACTTTACTAATAAATTGACGATCATCCACAATGAGATTACAATAATGAAAACTCTCAATCGTTTGCTTAAAATTTTTCTCAAAAATTAATTATATAGGTGTCTATCTCCTCAAGCCGCCATAGGTATTCGCCCGTATATACAAAAAGTACCTTTAATCATTCTACTAATTAACCAAGTTAATTACCAACGGCACTTATTAGTATTGATTAAGCTGATACCAAATTAAGATTCCCTATCATTTATTGCCGCCTCTTATCGCACGAACTTATCAGTCGATCCTATTTGTCATCGGCAAACCCACGTATGACACACTTTACGCAAAACGTCCTCCGATTATTATCGCGTAGACTAAATTGCACAATGTCGAGTTTCCAAGTAACGACCAAAGCAGCAGGAATCAAGTAAAACAATTTTATTAGCCAATAATAAGTCCACGAGGTATATACTGCCTGAATCTTGCGAAATTACGAATTTTCTTTTTGCAATAAATCGCAACGAGTAAAAATAAATTCTCCGTCCGCAACGAAGAAATATTGAGACATCGATTCCCAATCGATTGGAAATAAAAGATCGATCGGTCCACGACAAACCGGAGAGATTCAAGTATCCAGGATTGCCGCAATGCAATAACGGTCATCCGATCGAACGTTACATTTCCACCTGTCAATAACTGACAGTTATGCCCACGTGTTATTATTTACACGATTTCCTACGGTCGCTGATCTAAGGCAGCCACGTTTACGTAAGAGCAAGGTACTTTTCACCGTGCCTAACGTAATTTACCTCAATCTCACAATTTCAACCAATAACAGTCCCGTACCTATGCCTCCGAGTGCCGTCGGGCAGCTAATCTACTACGGCCGACTTTGCGCCAATGTAACTCAACTGGAAACACGCTATCGATAATTCCCGTCGCTCGGGACAAGTTTCCGATAAGCTTCCAGCAACAGTGGCAATTATCGTCCTTTCGCCATTCATTAATTGCATTAATCCACTTCAACCAGAAATTATTGCGGTCGTTATTCGCTCATCGTATAAAAAATACGCTACCGGAAGTCTAAAAATATAAATCGGAAGTCAAAAAATAAAATTCGATTAATCTTGGTTCGATTGAAAGGAGGGATGAAAAATTTTCAAAAATCCACGTGACTTTAATCTATTTTTCCAATTCCTACATCCACTCGAGCTTATACGATTATGCATGGAAAACTCGATTTCCTGTTATCAGCCATATGGACCAAGACAGAGAGAGATGCAGATGATATCTAAACAATCCGTCCTAATAACGTCGGATCAATTGTATACGTTAATCGTCTAATTTTCATAATACCCATTAGTTTTCGTGTCACGTCAAATAAATTATTGTTAAGCATTATTAAAATTTTTTTTTATCACGACAATTAAACTCCCGAGCTCCTTCTCACGATCAAAAGTCCCTATTAAAATCGTCTCTCGCGAATAAACGATCCATCCCCGACGCGAGTCTCAACCCCTGCGCGTTTCGTTATTATTTATATGCAAATTGGATGTTAGAGAAAAATAAAAGGACCAAACAGCCCCGTGGGCTGGTAGTTCTAAGAGGAAGCAGATTAACTGATCGTTCAGAATGGGATGCTGAGGAGGAAGGACCAAGTAGGCCAGCCAAATAAAATCCAATTAAAAATCAGGTCCACTAACGCTAAGAATTAATAGACAATCGGCAGTATATATATATATATATATATATATATATATAAAACCATGAAAAACGATTAGTTAAAGTTAATTAGTTAAGTCAGAATTCCTAATTAAACATTTAAATTAATATCGACCATAATCAAAGGCACGTATGCCTGAAAATATGTTGCTTCAAAGTATCAACACACGCACATCACTCGCAGTGCCTTATCGTGATATCACCCAGCTCGCAGCTCCATTCACGTAATTAAACACGATAACGGCAATTAATCGTATCAGGTTTTACCAATTAATTATAAAATACACAGAGCAGAAAAAAAGCGTACACAAATTCTTATAATAATTTTATAAGTAATAAAAGTCAATCGAGCCACTATCGTAAATCGATCAATATCGATCGATAACGAAGCGTCACTATCTAGCCCGTTTGTTGTCCGCGGCGAGGTAATCGATTATCGTTAAATAAATCACGATATCTCGATCAGGTATTCGCGGAGAGCAATAAAGCAACAGCGCGGTAATATTGGCCAAAGCGAACGACAATAGGAACAATAGATTAGAACATGGAACAAGGTGGAGCAACGTTCTCCAGTGGAACCAGGTAACGATAAATAACGATTTCGCTGAGGTTGTTAAAACATTTGCCAAGTGCCGGCGATAATGCAACAGTGTCGTAATTTTAGGGGGCAGAGAGAGGGGGGGGGGGGGTCCGTGGAAACGCGTTTAAATTATTTACAAAAATCGAATTGGGCGGATTCGATCGGAAAAAAAACTCACCTCTATACGTCGACAGGATTACACTTGGCCCTCCCAGGCTACGTCGTTAAGGGTTAACTGATTGCTCGATCGGCGTCCAGAGCGTCCAGGTAACGTCGTTAGGATATTCTCGTGCAAACACAGTTGGTTCAATATTTACCCGCAAGCGGAAATGCCTCCGTAACGACGCGGCATTAGCGATAAACCCGCGTTCACAACCGAGCGACACTTGTCGATGATTTTTCGCGGCGGCGGGGTGAGAGAGTGAGTAAGGATCCGTGAGGGACGAGGGATGCGTAGCAGGTTAGGTTCCGAGTATTATTGACGCAGAAGAGGGACAGAGGGGAATGATTAGTAGTGAGAAAAGGGAGAAGGAACGAAGATCGAGGACAAGGGGTAAAAGGCAAAAGATATGGATGGAACGTGGAAAAAAGAAGTTGGCGAAAGAAGCGATTACGTTAGGTTAACGTATGGGACTGTGAAACTATGGGCTTGTGAACTGTACGTCTGCGCGAGCAAAGTGTACCTCGCGGCTGCGTGAACCGATGTGTTCGTCCAGTGGATGGTAGTCCGGCTACTCCCCCACTACTTGAGTAACCTCGTGAGCTAGTGGAACTTAGGAACGCCCACTGGCACCTTTAACTCCGCCCATTTGGTACTCGCCGACCAATCGCTACTGGAGAACGTCGGTTTAGTCGACCAATCAGCGTGGGGACGAAGAAAATATTCTGGTGGCCACGCCCACTTGGTCTCGGTTGGGACTTATCTTTCTCTTTTGGGACTTAAAGGGAGCCTTGTAAACGGAACGTAAAATGTGTCCGTGTTAAAATGGCAACTTATGCAGTAGGATATTTTTTTTTATATTTTATTTGATTCTTATATGGGGGGTTGCGTAGTGTTCGATGCAGTGTAAGTACCTCTTGGTTTTATGACTTTTAGCTAATTTTAAGTAATTTATCTTTATCGTGCAATTCTGTTATCTTGATCTTTAAAGAGGACGTTGGCCTTCTCCGCATTGTTTCCTTGATTTTCTTTGGAGTGCCACTCTTTTTGAAGGCCGTGGCAGATCATCATCGCGTCCTCTCGTGCGATGGTTCATTAGCAACGCCGTGAAACGTGGCATCACGATGTTAAACTGATTTATATCAGAAAATCCTGTTAAGGGGCCAATCCGTTCCCGGAATTCGTGCCGCGATACTCTTCTTTCTCATCTTATCCCGCGATGTCGTTCAACTTCTCCATCATCGTCCACAAGGTCATCTCTTCGCTGATTCGAAACACCTGTTTCTTTTCGACAGTATCAAATTTATTAAATATATACAGAAATACTGACTATGTACTCGTCCGATACAATGCATCTACTTAAAAGTCAATGATCGATATTAGAAAGTACATAAAACAGATTTGGATGCTGAGTTACAAAAATGGACCAATGACAATAATTTCTACGTTAAAAAATATATATAACAGGTACAAGATATAAAAGGAGATAGAGATTAATATTTTCAACCCTTCGTTAGCTTTAATCGACTTGCAGTTTTATACGTGTAATACCAATTTGATCTAATGATAACCATATGGCACCAGTATATAAATAATATTGCCAATACTTTGCGCAAGACTCGACCCAATCTCTTGATTAATAAATAGCGATTACGTAAAGTACGTATAGAAATAAAAAACCATAACCGATAACCCATAAAGTCATATTGGCCCATTAAGAAGCTTCAGTTAAATCTTTAAAGGGAACCACCCTCTGTATGGATCCATTCTGGTACCTGTTCCACTTCGCACCCCGTTACGCAACTATATACTCCAAGGTTCACTAAGTTTCGGCAGAATCATTTGGCCTCCATTGTGAACTCGTTTTCACGGCGTTGTTCTTGTTCTCGTAAGGAATGGGCTGTAGAACGGGGCCTGAAAGGAAACGATTGCGTCACGATGATGTCATTAGCGTGCGCCACGCCCCCTACGGCGCTACCCCATTACGCCGAATCATCCACCCGATGACTCTTCTACTTGGGATCCCAACAGCATCCTAACAGATCCAACAGATCCTTCCTGCGGATCCATGGATCCATCTCGCGTGACGCAGAAGCAGGTGCTACTACTTATTTCGGAAACAATGTAATTTATACTAGGACCACTGACGTCATTATATATATTTTCTAACAGCACTGTATACATATAGCTTATACCTTAGTCTATTATCGTGTACCAACTTTGGTCGGTGACCATATTGATTGGTAATCAATTTAAGAAAAAAATTCCTTTTCTAAATCATTATCGTGTCCATTGTTCTGTAGCGTAAACGGGATGTCACTTATATTTAGCAATTTTTTATTATGATGTTTACTAACCGGAATGAAAATCGTAAATAGATCCCAAGGAGTCAAGCATTTTACGCTACCGTGAATCAAAAAGAAAATAAACCAAGAGAAATGAGTATCGTCGATCAGATCGGACCATTGATAGGATCTCGGTAACACTCATTAAGGCGGCCATTGTGCGGTGGCAACAGCCGTTTGATTGGTCAATCTACGCCTTAGATATGCCGATGGATGACGAAAAGGAAAGAGAATATTGTGAGCGAAGAAAAAAATGAAAATGAGACGTAATAAAAGAAGAAAAAAAAAGGGCAGGATACACACAACATTTCTCTACCGCCCGCATTTTACCTGGTGTATATACGTTGTGTATGTACGACCTCGAGGAGAGTCGCTGTTAACCTATGTGAATTAGACAAGACAGACTTCCGGTTGGACTAAGTGCATATCCTGGATTTCTTACAGCGAGCACAGCGGAAGTGCTTAGGACTACAACTTCCTACTCGATACGGTTGACGAAAATTAATGCATTTCCTCTATGCTACAATCATATGTACGTTTTGTGCGAATAAACTTTGAGTGGAAGGTAAATAAGGAAAAAATTATTTCAAATTGCCCGCGCGATATCATTTTCAACTAGCGCGCATGCGCACGACGAACTACGTAGGTAGATGCGTATCTTACACAGGAAACGCTTTGACCACAACCAACAGATATTATGTAGAACGTTTACCGAATATTACACTCTACGAAACTCATGGCTCCATGTAATATGCATATACGAACTGAGAATTAACAAACGGCGCTCGGAATATCTCATACCTTCAGTGCATTTTGCGCAGATGCAGGCGCGGCCATTCCATAATCTTGAGCTGCGGTTTCTCAGAGCGATATTTACTTTCTTTCCTTCCACCAAGAGACTCTCTCGGACTCCTTTTCTCACTATACATATACCACGCCATTTCGCTCTTGTTGGTTTAGCAAGATTATCGATAATTTGACAATCGACTGTGCGGCTTCACGAACCGTGCGCCATTACCGCCATTAACTACGTCCTCCCTCTGCTGTTCGTACGCGAGCTTGGTTAACTTTTTATCTGCCATCTTCACTCGGCCGTGCGAACTAAATGACGACTAACGTCAAAGCCAAGTTGCTCTTACAGAGTCCGGATATTGTTTGATTCTTTAACTGACATTAGGATATTATTTTATTTATTTACTAAGGATATCTCTTTTATTTTTATTTTATTATTTTTTTCCCTAAAAGATTGTCATCATTTTTATTACAGTTTTAACTCGTCACTGATTATCGTAGTTAAGCACTCGTCGCCGGCTAAAGTAGTGCCGACGTTCCGCAGTCAGTTTCTTCGAGAAACCGCAATCCATTTCCTTCGATACTTTTTAATAGAAATTCTCATTCTGTTCGTTTGAACGAATTTCTTTTCGATAATGTTTCAACTCGGTTTTCTTTACACGTTTCATTTTGTGTCGCAGAATTATTCTAACCGCGAAATAACAGTGTTGCCATAACGAGCAGTCAAAGTGCAGTCAGCGAGCAGTAAGTGTTACAGTCAAAACACACGGATTATACAAAACAGTGTTTGCTGAGTTAAACACAGGAAAATAAATGTGTTTATCTCGTTAAAGAACGTTCTCTTAGAAAATTATTGGCTGTATTCGCGTACGTCCACGGATTCAATATCTAGACATGTATTCCTGTGCATGTGCATTTTATCAAGGCCACCAATTTTGCTAGACGACGTTTCCTGCTGGTCGTTGTTTCTTTGCAAGTATATTGAAATACATGCTTGGACATATGATATGCGGTGCATACGGACATAGCGAATATAGTTTAGTGTTTGTGAAAGTTTCAAGATATCAAGTACGTACACTGCCTAAGTATACAGACGCTTTACTTTCTCGCACTGACAAAATACCATCGGCTCTCATCGTAAAAAGTTAAGCTATTTTTTAATGAGAAACATGACAGATAACGTCACGGCATAATTGTCCCATGTCGTTTCATAAAGAGTCAAGGGCCGACAATTTGTAAGGGGAAAGCTATCTATATACATATATACAATATATACGCACACAGATCTCTCACTACGCACTACTTTCCTCCCACAAGTGTACAAGGTGTATCAACCTAACCTATAAACTCCATGATTGATCATACCTGGCCACATCCTACTCTGAAGATGAACGGAGAATCAATTACCTGAGCTAAGAGGCTAAAAGCTAAACAAACCAACCGTGATAACATCTCATCTCATCTCACCACCAGTAAGTCTTCGAAACTCTACGGGTCCAGAATTACCACCCAGAACAGTTCGATTTTACATCATCACCGATCGGTCCGGTTCGATTACCTCGAATGCGTAGAATCATTATTGTTTTTTAATATCAATTCCAGGTTAAATTAGTGCACAATGAATTGATGGTATTGAGTAAGACATAGATTCATTTGAATTTCTTTTTTTTCTGTTCACCGTGAAGGTTTTCTTTTTTCTTGTTTAATTTACCCGCGACGTGAATCTGCGTCGCGCGACGGAAGTCAAACTTAACCGAGGGAATTGGAGAGTGATAGAAGGTATGAGAAAACAAATGTCGAAAAGAACTTAAAAAAAAACACCAATTGTCGAGTCTCGTTATTCTGCTCGATTGAACAGAACAGGCAATGGGAAATGGTTGCGCGTGATTTGTCCTTCGCGCAACGTAAATTTCACTTACTATACGCGAATTCGACGCGGTCCAAATTCAACGAGAATTTTCCTTTAATTTTGTCGGGGACCATTCGAGTGTGGAGGAGGATAGAATTGCCACATGTATCCCGTGAATTTTGTTCCGGATAACTAGAATTATAGCTTTTGTGATTTTTTAAAGTGTTATTAAACATACAAAAATCTTACGTTCCAGGCCACCCAAGAAATTCGGCTAGTCTAACGTTTCTTAATGATACGTGTGAAACAAATCAAATAGAAAAAAATAGTATACTAAGAATCTTTGGATACTTCTTCCAGGAAATTTCAGTCCTGTGGTTTTTAGACGGCAGGAAATGATCCAGAAACAGGTTTTTTTTATTTTTCTTTTTTTTCCTTGCGGTTTCCGCGATCCTTCCAGATCGCAACTCTACTCCAATAGATCTCTAGTTGGTACAATGGTTCATAATGCAAGATTATAAGTGGCGGATGAATTATATTGTCACTGCAGCCGGACAGACATTTTCTCGACGACTTCTCAACACGCTGGATTTCTTACTGCAGTTTTTGAGAATGAAAAAAAAAGAGGATAGAATTATTTCAAGCCTAATTTGGGAGCGGTTTCTATTTACTAGAAAGACAGGAGACAGTTTTTCCCACTCGACGCAGGTGGCAACGGCCACCTAAGATATTAGGACCAACTAGAGAGTAAACATCGACCGTCCTGTAATTTTCAAAATTTCCCGCCAGCCTCCAAGTCGTAGGAGCTTCTACATTCACACGGGACGTTTCCACGTATCCTGCTAAGAGTTCCGGATCACTTTGTGAACTAATGTCTATATAATGAGGTTGCGTGAAGATCCGTGAAAAATTACGTGGCGCCTAGAAAAAGTTTTTCTTTTCCAAAAAAGGAGGCAAAATTATCTGCGGAGAAAAGGTCAATTTGGTAGTCTACCAAAAATCCGCCAACCTCACAGAAGCTTGGATCTTTTGTTTTTTTTTCCCTCCAAAAATCTTTAAAGACCCAAACAAGGAACTTTAAAGCACACAGCATCCCTCAAGAACAGCCTTGGCGCCTATTCACCCCCGCGGTGGCGCTTGCCCATTTAATTTGTGAGTTCAAACAAACCCGATGATAAATTTCGAAAATATTCATTAGCCAATGCATTCATCAGCATTAATGCACAGAGCATGGGATCCCATAGGGGTGCCTGAATTAGTTAGAAATTTCGACGGACAAAAACAATTAGGCGGCAGGTGGCAAAAAAAACACAAGCCGCCCCGTGACGTTATAGCGCATATCCATAAGTGACTTTAACGAAACGAAAGAACCCTATGGATTCCCCGGGGTGTTTCCCATGGTGTCTGTTTACACGTTTAAAAATATCTTTCCTAGCACCTTCCATGCTCAATCCGCCATAGCTCACACTTTCTCTCTTTCCATATATCCCATAATAATTCATCAAAGCATACCAAAAACTATTTCCTAGTACCAACTTGACAAAAATGTTTTCAATATCCATGAAAGACTAGGAATTCACTATTCTCTAGTGAAAAAAACTATTTCCTAGTACCAACTTCAAATAAATCTATAAAAAACTAGGAATTCACAAAAAAATATCACTAACCAGTAACAATGCTCTAAAACAAACATTCACCTTTACCCGTCAACCGGTAATACCCAACCTTGGCTGTGCCCTCCGTTGAAAACGGGGCCTTACAAACAGTATAGGTAATGATGAGGCAGAATCGATGGCGTCAGTCCAACTCCTACCAATTTCACGGCAAGTTACTCGCCAGCGCTGTGAAACAATGAAGGCCCACCCTATATAATACATATTACGCGGCCCAGCTCATTACCTCTCGCCATCCACGCCTATTTGTATTTTAATAAGTTCATTTGGTGAGCCTTATTTTTTTGTTTGAAACGATACCACCACAGTCTACCAACCAGTCAGCAAGAAAAAGCAGTCAAATTTTGTAGAATAAAAAAAAATAAAAAAATCCAATAATGGAAACACGTGGCAAAAGCTCACAGCTTCCAATAATGGTTGCCGACCCGACTGTTTTACCTACTGGCTGCTGTACCGACTTTGAAGCGAACCACTATTAAATAGCATCTTGTTTTACAGCCTGTCCATTAGCTCGTTAGCCAAGCTATATTGAACAATCCGTGTAGCCTCCTAACCTACGTTACTGGAAGCTGCTATTTGACATCATATATATATAAGCATAGACGGTACGACTTTGCACCGTAACTGTAATGATGCAACGTTGCGGCTGGTAATTAGAAAGCTTCGAAGGGAACCCTCTAAACTGCTAAACAGTTGTCTGCCTGTCGGTAGCTATTCTAATAATACTTAGTAGTTTATTGTAATTTTTTTTAATAAGCTCTGTTGCCTTTCCTGTCGATTAGTTAACACTAGTTCTTATTGTCTGGGTTTTAAAGATATTAGATATTAAAAAAAATACAAAAAATGGTTTTCAAGAACTTTGCTATTTGCAGGAACATATTATGTGTGTGTGTATACATATATACTATATATATATAAACATACATATATATAGTATATACAGTCGCATTCGCTTATTCATTTCCTTTTTATTTTTACAGGAACGTCAAGCTAATTGGGATACGGGTTGAGAGATAGTATATAGTCTTATCATGCAAAGTAGGTACGCGACATTAAGTATATCCGAATTGATAACGCTAATTATATTTCTTGAGGCGATAAGGGGACGTTCGTCTTGTCCTGGCTGTACAGCGCGAAATACGTCGTTTCCAGGGACATTGCGCAAAAGTATACATAAAGTAAAGTAGTACGGCAATAAATTATGGGAAATAAAAAGAAAATAGGTATTTTAACAATTGCGATAATACAGAAATGTATTCGAGTAGGATACGATACGAATTCGAGTATACGATGCAGGCAGTGTAAGGTATCTGATTTGGGCCCACAAATTTCGATATCTAATTCTGAAAGTGGTTTGGGTCCGTATATATTTATGTGAATTTATATATATATATATATATATATATATATCTCGAGTAGGCACGTGTGCGAATCTCCGGCACTCGAGCCTCGCGTGGTAATCACATAAATGGGCCTTAGGTCCCATTTAGGTTCCGTCCGCGAGAGATCCACCCTGAACCAGTTACGTCGATCCCCATACCGGGGCTCAGAGTTTTTCTAACTAATGATTTCGCAAGGCCCATATTCATCGGGCCCAGCCACATGTATAACTCTGTAGACAAAAATAATCAAGTGTGATTGCTCGTAATGACTGGGCTAAGTTGTTCAGCTTAACAAATGATAGTCCGCGGTCCATAAGGCCCAATGCATAGCCAGCACGATGATGCACGCTCGGGATGGGTAATCGATCCGATCTGTTGGAAAACGCCGATGCTATACGCGGAGCTTTCTTATTAATAGTCAGCCGCCATTTTTTTGGGTCCTAAACACATATACGTATCACAATGGAATTGCATAGACCCGTGCAGATTATCATAAGTGTAAATTCGAATAATCAATTCAATAATTTAAATGAACTTCGCCAATAGATAATCGTTGGTCTCACTGATTATTTGTATAAATCGTATAAATTTTTTTTCTCTTGCTTCCAGGAAAACCTAAAGGCCAGAACGCATCTTCGAAGACCCGGGAGATAAGAAAATAGAAGTAAGTCAAAGTACTTCGAGGTAACAGGCGGCTACCGTCTACGTGGGCCTTAATGAAGGAGAACAGAGGGCGTGCTCGGGTGCACCGGCCACCGAGCAATGTATCGAAACCCGTAATTATGAGGCCGACTACAGATCCCATCCATAATGGCTATTAACAGGTACGTGACGTCACTGGCAGCGTCGTGGTACCGCCATAAGGAACGTATGGTTACAATCGCACGAGTTCTCTCAGGTACGATTGCGAAGCTAAACAATTTTTATTATCAGTCATTTCGTACGTAGGCAACTTTTGGCGACAGCGTCCGAATGCAGTAAAAACACCTGGGTCCTACACTTGGGCCCTATACCTTGCAAGACGACATCTGGCCCACGCATCTGTATGAGGTACGTATATGTATGTTGCTCAGGACTAATTGACGCACCTTAGTTATAGGCGCACGTGCGTCATATAGGTTCCAGCAATACAGTTTTACCCTGACTTCCTTATTTTCTAACCGGAAGTACTCCTTTTTTTCAGAAAGTGCATATGGATATAGACACCCGGTACACGAGGTATTAAGTATTACTTCACTGATGGGGACACGTGAGACCCATTGGGAATGTTGAAAGGCGGTAACGAGCTGCTAGCATAAGTTTTACCCATATAAATTGAACGTATACCTAATGGCGGATATATAATTGACGACCGTTTGCCTTATGGGATGATATCCTGGCGTCAAGTATCGTACACGTGAATAATTGTCGTTTATGTCCAATCAAATGGTACTTTATAGTAGTTTCAATGTGGCGATCGTGTGAGGTATTTCAGGGAAATAAAAGAGAGAGAGAGAGAGAGAGAGACTAAGAAATGAATACAAAAGATCTTCTGGGTGTCGCGGCGTTTTACACCGTAAAACATGTCGTTACGAACAGCCGTAATATGCGTTCGGGCACAATTAGTTGTGGCTACTTGCAAATGCTATTTCTTTTGTAAATTTCACGGATCTCGGCGCCATTACGTTGACAAGGCGAATGAGGATGGCCGTCAGTTCTCATCGCAGACTGTTTATCACTCCTGTGGCTACTTTGTAATTAACGTCTTTGGGCCTCTCCTTTTTCCTCGTTAGTTTCCTATTGTTATCGGATAGCCAACGGGTATGTAAATGGCGAGGCGACAGCTCATTGAAAACTATATTATATTTCCATATGCATTATGCGTTTATGCGTTACTTAGATTTCTAGGGACGACTGCTGGTCGAGCTAGCAATTCAATGATTACCTAAAGGAATACGTGCACTTTATGGATGGCTTTTGAATAAATACAATACACGTTCTAGATACGCGTATCAGGACGTAACAGAAGCGTACGATTAGCAATAAGAAGAATCAAGGAAGAGAAAAAAGAAAGTACAATTGCCTTGGCACGTTCGGTTCCGGAAAAGAAGGTTAAAGCAGCTTGATAATTTTTAATGTATGTTTAGGTCGTTGTCGTGACTTCTTGGAGTATAGATATAGTATATTCTACTTATGAGGTTAGTATGGCAAATGTTTGTATTTTAATTAATTTCTTTTATTTATTCTCTATCGCACTGTGACCTCATCCTTGTAATTTAGAGTTTTCTCTGTGGCTCCACTGAAACCCGACTTGCCTTGGAAATTGAGGATCGTACGATCATCTTGTCTTCGGGGAGGTTAATGACGGCAATGGACGTAGGACGCAGGTCGCAAGAACCGGGACCGGAAACCGTGGCAACTAATTTCACGATATAAAAAAGAGGGCCGGCTCTTGGAGCACCTAAGAAGACAAAGGACAGCCGGTTTTATATTCCTGGACTAATCTACTTGTGTATTACATACAGGCGAGAAGGAAACGATGGTTTATTTAATTTTCTTAAAGAAAATTGTTTCTTTTTTTTTCTTCATACTCTCTTGGTGATTATACTTTTGTTTGTAGTAACGCGTGTAGTGTTTTTTTCAATTAATATTCCTTATTACAGAAACATGGGGTTTTCAGAGGATGAAAAATTGAATTAAATTTTCTTGAGACTGTTGAAGGTTGCATTGCACGAGAAAATCATGTGTGTACTCAAGCTGACGGATGACACTAAATGCTGCGTAAGACTTGACTAATTGCTCCCGTGACTAATTAAACGTCCCTCACGAATCCCACGTAGTTAACCTAGGAAACCTTCGGTTCAGGATAATTTAACGGCGGTTGAGTACGCCTTGGATCAATAGAAACGATTCGATCGAGTGACTGCACGGTCTCTCGTTCCCTCTCCGTGTATAAAAGTCTCCAGTGAAAGGAAGACAGGCAGAGAAAAAGAGGGTGTGAGAGAGAGAGAGAGAGAAAAAGAGACAAAGATAAAGACAGACCAAACGGGAAGTAACAGAGAACGAAAAGAAATGTGTACAAGGGATGGGAATCTGGCGTGTAAACGCGTCCAGTTTCGATGCGTTCCCAATGGCGATAAAGGAGTCGAGTCATCGGGTGATTCTTTACGTTTCCAAGTAATCGAACGCCAGTGTCGATTAAGTCTCGAAGTCAGGATCGAATTCCGTCTCGTATGAACTTCAGACAGGAAATAGAGAATGAAAGGCAGTAAAAGATAGAATTTCCGTAAGGTATTCTTGGACCATTATACTAAGAGATCTTTGTAATTTCAGGTTATCTTATGTTCTACTCTCAATCTGGTAATTAAGGACAGAGTTGCCCAGGATCTTTCAATTGTATATCCAGAACCGATCTTGTCTGCCTACTACACCTCCAGCTTCTTTCTGGTCCAGGAGGACGCGGTGTCTCATTATATCAGCAAACCCGAAGCCGCCCTGACTCGGTGGGGCAGGTTTTACTCTGGCTCGTAGTCACCGCTCTGCAAAAAACAGGCAGTTACCTAATGAGCGGCAATTGAGTGCCGACCAATTACAGAAGGGGCTGGCCGATCCGCGACCAACCTAGCCAATCAGAATGTGATTCTGCTGATCTTGCTCTCCTGGCTTTTATCTTGGCAGAAGCCACGTCACTTTAACGTATACCAATTCCTTTGTCATTTTTACACATGGGATATTATTTGTTCTTTGATAACTGCACGAGATCACGAGATCTTCCGCGACTCGCGATCTTCCTTGCCATAGAAAATTGTTTTACGATCTCGCCTCTCCATTCACTCTTTCCTGGAACATCTTCTGGGTTATCGCCAGCATCACCAGATTGGCGTTATTTCTATAATGCACTGCCATATACTTAATGCATACGTGTGCACGTAATATGGATACCTATTATCCTGAGGGTGATGTAAAAAAATTTGGTTTCCATCTCCCTCCTGGTGTATCTATACCTGAACATGATCACTGTCCACTGTACCTAGTCGCAAGGAATTTTGTTCAACGGCATGAAAAAAAGATTTGTTGTCCAATCTGTGAATTAGTGACGGTAAACGTTCCAAATAAAAAGGATCCAAAGTTTGAATGCACGAGCTCCCTGGGTCTTCAGCTAATGGCGTTAATTCCTGAACGAGTTACACGTTAACAGGCGTCTCTATACCACGTCCCGACCAAGCAGCCAGAGAGAGAGACTCCTTGCTGACCATTGTCCAGGATGGTACTGTGTACGTCTATATAGACCCGACCAGGAACATCATCACAGAAGTAAAGACGTTACCGTAGCGGTGACGCCTATTCGTCACGCTGCCGTTCATCGGTGATTCCATTGTGCCGCTAACCCAGAGCCCAGAGCCATAAGGCTCAATTCAACGTGACACCGTGTAGGCCCATAATAAAATACAAACTTGGCTTAAACCTTCGAATTCTATGGTACTAATGGAAGGTCACAGTCCAGCACCATTCCATAGTAGAATTCTGTCTGGTGTATATAACGCTAGAAGATACTTCCTAGGATCTATATAGATATATGCACACCTAGAGAGGATTTCCCCAGATTATTATTCCAGAAATTTAAGTCAAGTTTCCAAGACGCTGCGTCCCTGGTAATTAGTCGCGCAGCCAGGCAATCGCAACGACAATGGCTCGCACTCCACGCTTGCCTGGTATCATCATCGCCCACACCTTCGGTACTAAGGTCTACCTATTTCTTACACCTGGACCATGGTCCAAGGGGAGTGATTGCGATCAGGTTCTTACTTGAGTTAGGTTAGGTTTACTCTCCGTGAATTCACAAAGGACGTGATTGCTTATCCAGGCAAGTAGAACAGGTTGGATTAGAAAGTAAATAAAAAAAAAATGAAGATTGTCAGAATCGTGTCTTAATCAGTGCGACATTAAAACGGCGTTATCGCCCAGATAGAAGTACGATTAAAATTATCCATACCAATTGGAATCTATATTAGAGCCACGGTACATCGATAAGTTATGGAGTGGAGTACCGAAGTCGAATAGAAATGGCTGGCAGCAATGGCTGCACTGACCATAACAGGGAAGGGTAATAATATTTAATTGCGTTTTACGACCTCACTATTTTACAAGTAATTATAATTGCCGTCAACATGGCCGACTTCACTGTACACACTGTTGCGTCGATAAACAGGATTCGTTTCCATTTTTGCGATCAAACGAGTCTCCTACGGCCATGACAAATATGACATTTAATTACACGAATAAGATTAAATTTGATTGTTCGTAAATTATACCAAGGCCTTTGTAAATTTTGTAAATTTTTTTCTCAAACACGTAATACGGTTAGTTAAATTGTAAGACGTTCTCTGCGTGCTCGTTCGATATCACGGGTAATGGCTTCCATCAGACGATTTTAAACTTCCGACCGTACGGCGTCCTAAGGGTGCCCTCACACCGGCACGACCATTCATTCCTCCGTTACGAGCCGAATGCACGAGAGCGTGACGAGAACGGTCGAGTGACCCGTGGCTGGACTAGGAATGGAATTCCGTGAATTTATTATTTTAACATCAACGCATTTACGACGTGGTTTAACGATAATTCATTAATTATGCGCCGGATACCTAAGTACATTTGTTCTCCACGCAATGGCGTCGAAGCGTGATGCTCCCGTGCGTCTATTATCCCCCCGTACCTGTAAACCGATAATAATCTTATGCGAGAAATTTACGATTTTAACTGAGATATCGGCTATCTTCGAGCAATCGCGGCTTTGCGTTATACTATATATTGTAACGTATCGCAATGTGTAACATGTGTACGCGACTTAGGTAAATGGCCGCGCTTATCAACCAGAGATTTAACGTCGTGCATTACCGTATGTAGGTACAGTCGCTTACCGATAGTTCTACACGTATTCTAATGCAAATGCTCGGTAGCACGGCTTGTCTAAAAGCATTCGAAGTCGACGCCAATGGCATCGCGTGTCCTAGTGCTCACAACATTGCTACGCCAATGTGATATATGCTAATTGCAATTACACCGCATGTACGCTATCGCTGGGCCTGACCCGACTGAAACGGCCCAGGGTGCCCCGCGCAGACTCTGCGCCAACTTACTGAACTCAAACTTCAAGCCTATCTCTATTGCTTGTAACCTGTACTTGTCGCTCCAGTCCAGCTTTCATTCTAGTTCACATGTGGACAGTGACTTTATGGGTTCCCTGCCAATCGGGTATGGATACGGTGAGGTTAAAAACGGCGCGTTCACCGTAAATGGGTAAAGCTGCCTTCGGGTAGAATAACTTGTTGTCTAGTGTGGGACCGGCTTTTTATTTGTTATATACATGTCTTTTTCTTATTGGTGCTAAGATCCGTCTTGATTTACAGTCAGTTTATGATGTATTTACTAGTGAATCTGGAATTGCTAATGAGATCACAGGTCACAGTCGTTCCTGGTGTTCCGCCATGTGTAATTACGTCTTTTTAAAAGTCTTTACTCGCGTGGTCATTCGCGGTTTTAACGATTTACGATGTTTTAGTGGACGCGTGGGCAGCTGGCACCCACGTTGATACTCGGATCGCACTTTTACGTGGGAGGAGCACACGGAAAATTGAATGATTTTACGTGTAATTTTTTTTAGGGATTAATGAGAACGCACGATTATTCAGACGTTTTAGCGTTGAAAAGTTAGAAAGAATTTTTTTTATGTATTTTGGAATATGTATGATTCGATCCGTCGAACGGGAAAGGGCTGAGATTTTTTATTTTTTGATTTTCCTATATCTCCTACGAGTGCGAGAGTGACGGACTTATGACCGTTCACGCACGTAAGAGAGAGACGGACGTACCGATCACTTGATTTCTTCAGTCGTCAGTGGAAAACGTTACATTTGCCAACTGGTGTTTAACCAAAGCAATCCCAGGACAGCTGTCAAATCTGGCTGGTAGGTTTGAACTGAATAAACCTGTATAATATTCCAAGACACGCAACCATAATAGATTTACCACAGTTTACCCAGGTTTACCAACCCCCTGAGCAGCAGGACCATTAATGAAACGTAATCGCCGCATTTCACTCGATGTTTCCGTTTGTCTGAGACTCAAAATAGAATTTAGATGCGATCGTGGCCGTTTGCAAATTTCATTTTACTGTGTCAATTCAGAATGTAATCGAGATCGTATTATTGGAATGCCCAATTGTGAATCAATTAGATGAAAAAAAGGAAAAAAAAATTCATGTTCCTAGACGACAGGTTCGGAATGCCGAGAGCCCGATGATTTTTTAACTCCATTTGGGACCCACAGGGGGTCCAACGGGGGGCTATCAGACGCAGACCAGTCATTTGTTTCGAACGATAAGAACGTGCCCGAGTATGAGGTCAGATCCAGTTGGGGCCCCCTCGTAGCACGAACAACATGGCGGCCACTTAGACTCCTAAATGGACTGGACTTTATGCACGGAGATAATTTCGTAATGATTTACAGCTTGTTTTCAAGAGTCTCTGACACTCGCGACTCGCGCCGCCATGTTGACACTTTTGAGATTACTTGCCATACCGGCCAACAGAGGTCGACACTGTCGCGCAACAATAGTATCACTTCGATCTTTCGTTCACTCGGTACAAGACCAAATCGCACATTTATCACCGATACTCACGATCCTTAAAATCGTACCAACTGAACGTAACTAGAAACGTGAAAGAAAAAAATTCCCTAGAATTATCAAACTCTATATTACAGATCCAAAAAAAAAATTGTTCCCGCGCAACGGAGTCGTAGTATCCCGTGGTGAACCGGTACCAAAAGGGCTGTACAAAAGGAGAGGATGCCGATCGGTATCGGCGAGCGCTCCCGAACAATATAATACCGCAGCGGCGCAAACAAAGGACAATCTAGATTGGCTTTTAATTGGTTTGCCTAAACCGCGGTGGTAATTACCTGCGTCCAATCGTGTTCGGTCGTTCTCTTGTTTCGTTATTTTTCAGTAGTACGAGGCCGCGCTTCACTCTAGGCGAATAAATACATGTTTTATCTCTCTCGCTCTCTTTTACTCATCTCATCTACCTTTATCTTTTCTCTCAACAGCGCCACGATGATCGAAGTACCCTTTTATTTTTACACTGTCTCTCTCTCTTTCCAGTATCTCACGTACCACCTCACACCGTATGTACCACGCAATGCTATATACATATAACAAAGTACTTTACAGCTGTCCAATCAGCTCGTACGTGAAGCCACGCATACGCAAAGCCAACGGCACGAGATACCTGAGAGTCATAGTCAGGTAATTAAGGAGGAGCCGGATCGCTGATTGGCTTCTATTAAATAAAGCCGTACACGAAATATATGTCGTTTACTATTTTACCACTGAGTATATACATACATATTCGTTTTAATCTTATTGTCAATAACTCAAACATCCATCACTATCCCATTGACGTATATCCGTGATTCACGTGAAATACTCCAACATCCATTCGATAATGAAGTTCGTTGCCGGTAAAATCCGCTAGGTGCGCTGCGTGCGATGTAACGTTGCAAATAGACTCGTAAGCTGAAACTGCATATCGCCGGTTGCATCTCGGAATGGTCGGCCTCTTTGAGCGTGCTGTCTACGTAATTCAGCGCGGTTCGCGTTCCCGTTGTTTAACGCTTCAGACCGAGGACCTTGATAACGATAATTAATGTTACCCGCGTTGATTATCCTGCACGCGATACCCCGGTCGTACGTAATGCTTATCTCGAGGGTGAGACGGGAGAGGAGGAGGAGGATTCGTCTCGGTGTCGATTTCGGATTTTTACATCATCCTTCACCATCTTCTTTCTTTTTTCGTTTCCTTTTTTCCCCCTTTTTTTATTCAATACCGACATTACTCGACTTCTTATACACGAGGTTAACGTCGACATTATTAATGGCGACGTTCTTTGAGACCTCTATATCTATAACGGAACACGTATATTGGTAACCACGTAATATCGTGTTGATAGCTACCGAATAAAAAAAAAGGAAAAAAAGGCTATCGAAAATATTAATAAGCTGTCCAGGAATAATGGCGGGATATTTGAAAATGAAAGAAAAACAATTTTTCAAAGAGACTGTCTTGCCAATGACGTGTTGGAAGACGTATTAAATAATGGACTGTGGTGAAGGAGGGTGGGGGGAGCGGAGGGGAGGGACTGGTGAAGAAATGACAACGGTCCCAATTCGATAGCGTTCATGAGAAACGCAACGTGTTTCTCCATTTTTTCGAGACTCCAATGTGAAATTAATCATGCGAAATAACTTCGCAGAATCCATTAGCTAAAAGTGCGTCTTGGGTATTAATCGCGGGGGGAGGACGATAAAGCCTTCACCGAATTTCAATACGGAAGGAACGTCTTAAGATATATGGGAATATATATATATATATGTTCATCTGTAACCTGTGTATTATCCAGAGCAATTTCTTTTTGACCTTTAACATTGACGATCCCAACATTTCGGTCTGGCTACCATCTCAAGGTATATCAGACTGTCTTACTCCCTAATGGGTTACCGAGAAGACATACCGACTAATGTGAGCATCACAAGAAAAGTCTATCGGTTAACCGGCGTAGTCAGAGGAGTCGAACTATCGTGGGTCTTATCGAGTGGCAGGTAGGGAACGTAGAAGTTAGTAACTCCAGGGTGGGCTAGTGGGATTATCTTAACTGAATTTAGGAAAACACTTGGAAGGGCCACCGGTACCAGGAATGCGTGTCCTTGCCACTAGGTGGTGATCGGTATTCGAAAAATCTTTTTCAACTTTCAAACCATATATATATATATACGCATGGTGTACGAAGAAATAACATGAGAATAAAAGTGACGTAATCGGCCGAAAAAAGTGTTCGACTAATTGACAATGGAAAAAAAGCGACGTATAAAAATCCCAATCTTCATATTTTAATTCGAATATAGAAAATCGTTAGACTACGTTTTATCCAGTCCGAAGGATAACAAATTCCCACTTTTTTTCTTTCGCTATTCTCACGTCATATTGTTCCTCGCTTGTTTGACGTTCAATAGGCATTTTAATCGAAATCGAATTACACCACGGACAGCATACAGCAAGCGTTGCCGATTGGCTAGCATCTAAATCAACAGTTCGTCCAGACTTCGTTCCATCCCGGACGAATATACTGTTACGTTTCGTTTATTAAAATTCACCGTGAAGCCGTGACATTTTTTTGTCTCACGTCTCGACGCCATTAACCGTACCGACAGAGATATCGGCCTGATCGCCTTTACGGAAATAAGAAACGGTGAATTAATGCAACGCCGCAATGTAATAACACTTGCGCAGCTATCGCATAGTTCAGTTCATCCTTTTGGTATCTCGGTTGTATTGAAATTTCTCGGTGATTTTAGATGGTTACCGAGAAATTCATGAAAATTATCAGAATTCACAAATACGGAATTTCTGTATCGAGTGAATGAAGAAATTTTGTTTCATGTATGTAAAAAAGAAATTGTATCAATTGTATGGTTGATAACAAATTATTTTTGAATTTGTATTTATTTATTTAATTCAATTTTTACAGCTAATAAATCACATACGGATTGTCCTTGGGAATCGAAGGAAATTTCACTGCACCGTTTCTACAGCCAAGAGAAACAATGGGAGGGACTACGGGTCCAGTGTATATATCGCGCTCTGTCCACTCATTGGAAAATGTCATTACACGGCACCTGATGGCCCGCGTAATTTCATTCTCGAACGGATCCGGCTCGCTCGACCTCTTCTGCTCCTCACGAACAAGCAACGGTTACTGTCCTCCTCTTCGTCCACGTGGAACTAATGACAAATGCAGAGGCAGCGAGAGAGAGAAAGAATGAATGGAGTAAGAGCAAAGAGGGATAAAGAGAGCAAGCAGTGGCTGCCGTCAGCATCTTCAGAGCAAGAAACAACCCCTTGATGTAATTGAGATGAAAACTCGATAAAACGGAACTACGTCCGGCAAATGGCCTTAGCTGACCTCACGGCTACACCTGTTTTACTTTGGATCCTGATAAAAAGTTATTGTGGAATATCGCTACATATTTTAATATATTAACAACCCGTTTACCGCATCCGGGTATGATGGTGTATAAATATATTAATTAATATAATATGTTAATAACCATATAATGACGGAAGTACCATTTGATTGTCATGTACACATTTTTTAATTCAATTATTCGTTACGGCTGATCAATTTTTAATTTTGCAACGCGGTTAGAGCTTTGGGATATATATAGTTGATGGATATTTATATTATATACATAAGTTTGTATATAAATTATTATATTTGCGGTTCGATGATTTCGTCACTCAGTCGGTGGCATCCAGGTCGTACCAAGGTAGCGCGGGTCCTGGCTGCTTTTTACGTAAAAGAAAAATGTTCTGGTTGTCACGCGGCGAAAACAAACACCGTTGCTCCGTCCGATCGCGGCGACGAGTACGACCGCTGTCGAAATTAGTTTGAGGGGGGTTAGAAAAAGCCAAGTGTAATCGGAGAGACGGGTGACGCTTTAGGGGGGTGGGGGGGGGGGGGGGAGGGCACGAACGGGAAGAAGTGGATGAAAATCATGAAGCAGTTCAGGCGTGTCCGTGATTTGCTTTGAATAAAAAAAAAAGTAGAGTGACCGAAGAAGACGGTTCATTAACGCTTATCTACATATTATACAGTCTATGCCGATGTATCGTGTTTTGCTCTGTTTTGTCACTAGAAAAGTCACTAGACGCTATTCTAATGTTTGCTTTTGTTTTTATTGGCGATTTGCGTGGAGGAAATCAGTGATTTTTATCACTGAGCTTCTATAGGGAATTATGCCGGCCTACTAGTTACTTTATGTGTATATGTATGGGGACAAGTTTGGTGGATTGATGGAACCGAAGAAAATTCAAGCATGGGACTCGATTCACTAGGGATTTCACGGTTGGTCACTGGTAAGGAAAAATATTCTGCTGCATAACGCAGTCTAGGGGAAGAAATTAATTATTTTTGAGGGTTAGAAACCTCGAGAAAAACTTGAACGCATCACTCGTACGCACCTTGTCCGATTGCTGAGGAAAATGGGGCATGGCTGAGCTCGTTTACGGGGCTATGACTTTATCTGTCTTCCATGGGGCGAGAGAACGAGCGGGCAAGAGAAAGGGAGAAACGGATAGAAAGTGACGATAGAGAAAGAAAACGTTCAGCCCATGAGAAACCTGCGTTAATCGCTTTGTTCTCGACTGCCTTCCGATTCGATTTGCGTAGAAAAAAAAACCTAGGGTTCCATAGTCAAAGGGTCCTCGTTTTTTTTTATTCCATATGAATTTCCTACTACGAACTATTTAGTCTATGGTGTTTTGGACTCGCGCCTATGCATGGAGACTAGTAATACAAATTTACGTTTTTTTTTTTTGAACGTGTATGCCTAAGAAGACACTATTCAGACAGCACATGACGTCCCTGGGATGTCCTGCTTCGGATATATATTTATGAGTCTTTAAGAACTTAGGATATCCTAAGGATTGGCAGGATATCCTGTAAAAATTATAAAATTTTATTTTTATATATTTTTTAGATTCTACTTACATAATATACATAAATAAGTTTATATTGAGTTCCGAATGTAAATGAGCGTATATTCCGTAACTGAACCACTATTGCGATTATTAAATTTTAGCCAATTGTATGGACTAATTTCGAACGTTAACAGAATCAATCGATATCATTGAACTGAATTTAATAACCGCATTGTGGTTCAATTGCGGATACGTTAAATTAGAATCAGTATACAGTATAAAACTTTAACCGGATGGTGGGACTAATCTGATAGAGAATAGCGCGCCCAATACATAGGGAGACTTCTCTCAGATTCAAAGTCTAGGAAAACTCACCCTGTATACTTACGGTCTTCTAACTCAACTTGGAGTTTGTACTTGATATATTCCTAATGTACAGCTAGACATGTGAAAGAAATGCTTCTCTAGGGTAGGTATAAAAACCTCCTGTAAAAATCCCATAAACGCCTAGACAAGTCCAGTGGTGGGTTTTCTCCAGGATGTCCGGAGGATTATGAATATGCGGACATTCGGACATCCTCAGGATATCCAGAGGAAGGCCCGAGACCTTATCAGGACATTCATAGGACTTTCGAAATACCCCGTTAAAATATCTATGGGATTCCCTAGAGACGTCCTTATGGTGCCTGGGTAGTGACCTAGGGACATTTTTGTTTAACGGAAGAATTCTAGTTTCACGGACAATTGCGACTGTCCTTTTTTTAAAATTTATTTGATTATCTGAAATTCACAGTCGTGAAGTCTTTGCGGGACTGCAAGAAGTTCGTACGACTTCCGCCTATGGTAAATTAATTAATTATTTATTTGTACCGACCGGGGAGAATCGCAGCGCTCTTTTTCGAAAGTCTCATAAAAAGAGCAGGGACCCACTGGTAACCATGATTGCTCGATTTTCATGAATCATGTAGGCATTGAATTTGTTTATATTGCATGTACAGGGATATTATATATTTTTCAAATTTTTTTCTATACTTTTTGTCATTCTCCACAATATCACTGATTACTTCGTACTTTCTATAGCGTTTAAATTTTCCGCCCACGACTCTTTTTTATCATGAAATACATAAATCTTGTAGAAGGATACAACGAAGACACCTGAGCGTCATCATCTCCCAGATGTCGACACTGTCTTCTTACTACCCGCAAGTAGATTCTGTCGCATGTACGGACCAAGTATACCTGTATGAATATTTCCCGCCAATGAGGACCCGGCATAAACAAGTAATATACAAAGGAGTTCGTAAAGCTATGTAAATCGTATTGAAAAGGGACGACTCGTTACTTTTTGAATCCTCTTTAAGAAGTTACTGAACACGTTTTACGAGCAATAAGTATTTACGGCCGTGCAACTTTGCGACCGCGCGGCGTTAAGCGTCGCGGCTGATTGCAACCGCATTCCGTCGTTTAGGATGATGAAAATTGGCCGACTCTTAGGTAAATCGAAATATCACGTACGGCACATATGGTCGTCTGAAATTATTTTTTCTTTTATGAGACAGGTGGTTGCAAACAAGGTTATATATAGTTATATATATGGCATCGAGTTTTATTTACAAATATGACCATACAGATATATATATATATATATATATGTCTGATTAATTACGAGGTACGTTAATTGGCATTGGGGTTTTTGAAAATTTGTACGCGTGTCTCCGGGCTTGATGGTCCGTGGGCCCAACTTAACGAGGTGAACATTTTACGTTTGATATTTACTCGCGGGGCCCGTCCTGGGTCCCCTTTTATTGAGTCATATATCAAAACTCTTCGGAGTCCAGAAAGGATCGCACGAGTTCTCGCTCGTGGCGCCTGTGAGACTTTTTTTATTTATGTTTTTTTAATTTTCAGGTAATTCATGCTATCCCTTTTTCTTGGCTGTCAACTGTCAAATGAGTTGGGTCTGCTGGCGTTCGTAAGGTGTCGTACGGAAACTGCGAGAAATACGAATATTAGTTTTGACACGAAAGACGTTAAAATTCGACATGCGATGAAAAAAAAAATAAAGACAAAAATATAAAATTGAGGTGGAGGGGGGTTAGAAAAAATTTTAATGAATTCCCATAGTGGCAGGTCGGCATTCCAATAAATAACGAAACAAAGGAGAACCTCCCCCTTCTGACGTCTTAGCCGCCATATTTACATCCGATAACGAGCCGCCAGAAGATATTTACATTTTTAATAGCATAAACCCACAGAGAACCGTCTAGCATAGAAATCCTCTGCTATCCTTAAGACCCCCATTTTCCCACCCCCATAAGGCCCCCTCGGCCCAGTTCCCATTTATTAACCCTAATTGATCGTGCCTTAGGTCCCGTTTACATTTTTGTCCGACAAAATTTCATTGCCACTCAAAAAGGGTAAAAGAAAAGATGTAATAATTGCCTGATTATTTATCGCCATGTTAAAGCATATGGCGCCGATTACCGGTTAGGGCTGGTGAGCAATCCCCCGTTTGCCATGTATACTAAAGTTTATCCCTGTACGATATTAGAAAAAAGCACATCCGTACCTTCATCGCCATTTTAAACGGCTCGTTAGTCCGGACGGCGAATCTATTAATCTTAGGACGGTTCCGCACGGTAATAAACCCGATTAAATTTCGTGTGCTCGTAAACAATTATGTTTTTAACAGTGGGAAGTATCCGCCGGGACGATGTTAATTGGGCTGCGAATAAAAGTCAATGTTTTTATTTTTTTTAAATTAAGCCTGTATGGATCCCCATGAAAATCTTATAAAAAATATGTTGGATTTTTTTTTTAAAATTCGTTTAATTTTCCACTAACGCTTCAAATATTCATATAAAGTTTTATGCACTGTATCCACTGTCCGAAGTTCTTAAGTTAATTGGATAAAGTGTTTGGGTTCGCAATTAGCGATTAGCAATTACTTCCTCGATCCAAATGGAAGCTTCGGCCCGACGGAGCGATTAATGAGCCAATTGGCTAATATGGCGTCACGCAAGAATACATGTAGACTGTTAGACAGGGTGCGGATCGATGACCGTTTTCTCTGTAACACCTTGTATATGCATTCGGGGTACCAATATACGCATTAAATTATTATAATGACCTAACCTAACCTAACTATACCACAATCAGATATACCGATCCGAAACTAAAGACTTACGAGGGGCTAAGTTTTTCTTGGAAGTAGAACAGCGCCGCGACGCTTGTGGCGTTTGAAAATAAAACACTAATTGGTTGTGGGGGCGGGGGGCGAGGGAGAGTTCCTGGTTAACAGGCCTAAGGCCGCGTAATTTCAACTAATTTATTTGATTGTACCGGTGGTATGCAAGTCGTAATAAGAATCCGCCTGTATACATCGATTACATTCATTTGCCTTGTATAAAAGTAAATTTTACTTATTTTTAACATTTTTCTTAAAAAAAAATCATAAGAGGTTTGATAAAACTGTTTTTTTTTTGTCGTTGTAACTTTACGTTTAACGTCTTGACCTGTTATAATTGCCGAAACGTCGTAATAATTCTTAACGAGTATCCGAGTACCGGCAGACTTAAGTAGCCGCACTTAGTGCAGTTTACATTGTAAAGATTGTTAATAACAATGTCGTTTATAGTTTGAGGATCAGTGGAGGTCGGTTAGTTAGCAGAGATCGACGATGCTTGAAGGGATGTAGGCTGGAGACGGGGTGGGCCAATAAAACACAATTAGCGAGCGTACCGAGTCAGCCAATCAGGGACGAGGATTTCTGTGACGTTGAAACGCGTAACACGTTATTTATGGTACACCCCTCTTATAGCGTATTGGAGAGAATATTTTTTTTTGTAATCAGCATTTACGAGCCTTTCATAGTAAAGTTACAGGTTACGCTTTGTGCGTAGCAGAAGTTTTTTTTTCAACAAAAAATAAAAGAAATTCAAAGTGAATTAAAATTGACTTCCTCCCTTGTAATCGTCTGTTGGTGTATTATCAATTTTCCACCATTATTCCGTTCTTTCTTAAACGATTTATCACGAATATTATCTGCCAAGAGTTGGGCCTGCTGGTTCGCACGGCTCTCCATTCAATTGATAAATTCCATTTCCTTGTGAAACAATCGACAGACCCGCCGCCATTATTGTACACTAGCCGTTTAATATCCACAAAAAGGTTACCATCGCGGCCCATCCATCATGCTGGAATTAATGTCACGTCAACGACGCGATATTGCTCGAGTTTTGTTAGGTTAGGTGTAAACTTATTTCAAGCAGAATTACCAATCGGTTTTAATAGAATATACGAGATTCAATGGGTGGCGCTTTAAGGTGAGAGAAATAGGAACTAAGGAAAAAGTTTCAACTAGTACCTCTATGGTAAATGACTGATATCAACGCTCCTCAGTGGCGGCCAATCGAACTTGATTATATTAAAGAACGTTCCTTATTGGCTGAAATTACTCGGCGTCTATTAGGACCTCTTTGTTACATTTTTCCACGGTAATCATATGGTGCCAATAACATGACTGAATTGGGTTTGCTTATCGTGCTGTTCGAGTTCTACTACTTATAATTTAAATGATTTCCATTACTTATATCGCTTCGTGTAAATGTTCATTCGTTATTCATTCCCTTCGGGAATGGGAAGCAACTCTTCTTATCAGCTTAACTCAAGATAGTTTACACAACAGGTACTTGGAATTGTTACTTGAATCTCATTACGTTAACAATTATGTTAAGCGTTTTAGGTTAATTCATACAAATTTCAATGACATAACGGGTTGTATTTGCAATTTCTTTTCTCGCTTCTATTAATTGAATTAGTAAATTCACATCAATTGGGTGTACTGTATAGCTTTGTTTGTACACAAATGACATTTTTAGTAGTAGACAGTGGCGATTAAATGAAAATTGAAATTTTCACTCACCGTGAAGACGCTCGTCATCGTTCACTGGCAAATCGACGTCCTCGACGTCGACCAGACTACGTATGCTGAAGACGCTCTTAGCCACCCGTGTCTTTTGCAATTCAGAGATGCCGACGCCGTCCGGTGGGCGTCGTGGTGTCGTACTAAGATCCATACCGACTTTTCGCACAATTTTGTCCCCCTAAGTCACTCCTTTATCACAACCTATTAATCAACGTCTTGATATCCTTATCGTTGATATCAATTTTTTTTAAATAATTATATTTAAAAAACGTCTCTGTCAACGACTGTCAGTCAGTGAATTTTCTTTCACACATCGTGTAAGTAATCTGCCAACCTTGTAGAAGCTTGCGTTAACAGTTCCCAACTGCTAGTGACAATTGGCGGTCTACCTTTCCTTGGTTTCTTGATGACCGAATTACTTTGCATATCTATACTGTTACGAATGACAAATGATTCTAGTCTATACACTCGAATATGCTGACCAATGAAAAAAAAGTTAACTAGGAGTCAGTCCAGTTTGACATATTCACTCGGTTACCTTAGTATGTCTTCGATTTGACGTTTATGTTATAAAATTAAACTATTTGTTATATATAAAATTATAAAATTTTCTAAACAATTACTATAGTGTTTAATCAATTGTTAATTAACGGAACACAAATTTAATGGACCCGGACGCGCGCGTTCTTCCTAGCCTGGTTTAGGAACTGGTCGCAAATCTAAACACGCACCTTAAGTTTCCACATGGTAGTAATTGATTACAATTAAGGGGAAAAAAATAGAAAGGCTTTCTAGTATCAGTTGAATGACACAGAATTTACTATGGGATTGTTTACTCATAAGACTTTACCTCAACTATTGAATTCGTAAGGATAATTTGTATGAACCTTTTTGTTTTGTAATTTTACAAAATCTACCACGTGGTTTAATTATCACTTTACTCCACAATGTTTATTAGTCGCGTTCTTACGTATTGGGTTTGGCACGTACTGTACGGCACTTATTTATTTTACATCCGGCTATCGACATGGTTCCATTCAAAGTGTTTTTTCGTTTCTTTTCTAAGTTACATTTTCTTTTTAATTTTTCAGTATATGATTACTTATACAGTTCTTTTCACCAGGCTGGCGGATCGACGGGAACGCGCTAAAGTTCTGTCACGGGTTGTTGTACGAGCACACGCGTATCGCGGACTCCTGCTCGGCAATGTGCTCCTCGATGTTCCCTCCACCGCAATGTTCGGCGTTCGCCGCCTGACAGAAAGAGGGAAGAGGTAAAAGGGAAGGTGCCTCTCATCGGTGAAACGCCCACCAGTTACAAAATGGAGTCGGCAGAAACGCCTTCCCAAGTAATGAAATTCCACATACGAGCTCGAGGATCGTCGTGCAGGGGTTGTTTCTTAAACAGGAGTGAATCTACTAGTTTAAGTTAATAAGGCATATTTTGAGATATGACAGAAGAATATTTTGACTTTTAAGATGAAACGGAAGATACTTATCCGATTGGAAAACTACTCAATATGATTAATTATTTTTTACTTTCTGTTTTTCCTTTTTCTTTCATAAAATATCGTTGTCAATAATTTGGATCTGCGTAAATTGAATTTTTAAGTGGATTTATGAATCAGGGAGTTACCTTGATAGGTATGGTGTATATGTATATACATAGGACACGGTTGATGATAATTAAGTATTTTTTTATTTATTTTATACATGGTATTTATTCGCTTTTAAATACAATACGTAATGTGCATTATAAATTGCAGAAGGAGATAGCCGTTACGGCAGGGAATCGATGGGTTCCTCGACGAAAATACTGTTAGACGTAGAGACGAAGTGAAACATTCGTTGTGAATCGAAACGCAGTGATGCATATATATAATTCATTGATAAACAGTTTAATATTAATTCAATTAAAATAAAGACAAGTATTCGATTCCCGGTTTAAAACGACAGCCAGGACCGCTCGCCTACGGTCGGGATAAGATTTCTTTAAGAAGAAAAAAAGACGAAATATACTTAAAAAGAATACATGAACACCGTCGCACCCCCGCCTCATGGGAAACAGAACACGCTCATAAATGAATCACTGCCAAATATAATCGACTAATAATACAGTACATATACAATAATATGCCGTTCTTACGCAATCGTAAAATCTATCGGATTTAATTATTATGTAAGAACCGCAGAACCTGTAATACAAGTCCAAAACAATTTTGCCCTTGTTTAAACTCGATGCTAATGAAGAAGAAAAAAGAAAAAATGCAGGAACTCCATGAGTCTTCAGGCTCCATGTAATCGGGGGGTTCCCCGGGATGCGATAATATAAAGTTATATCTTTGGCACAATAAATACAATATCAAGCCATAATCGTTAGAAAATTGGGATCGTGTACGTCCTGAATCACGTTACCGTGGTCAATTTGCGACGTCAAACATCACCATCTGAATCACAACAATATTGAGATCGTTAAACCCGTGTTAATTAATTTAAATTGCGAATTCTCGCGATTCCGCAATAACCGTCATATCGTGCGCGATCGGTAAGTGATGAAATTTTTGATAAATCTTTACCAAATTATTCTCCCTGACTTCGGATGAACTTCTGAAGTCTCTAGGACTGGACGAATCAACAGTACGAAGATTACTAACTGAACGTATAGCCAGTCTGAGAAGTTCTACTTGTCCCTGCTCTTCCTTACCGACCGTAGATAATAGAGGCAAACAATCCTATCTACTTTATCGACTGATTCGTGGGGCATGCACACGTATTTTCATATACGGATATTCACAATACATACATGCACTCACATGACCAACCCTCCTCAACCCCATCCCCACGTGGCATACGATCTCTATATAAATTATAATTGACCGTCGCCAGGATATAATTATCCATTGAAATACAATATTCTAGAAAGTTATACTCATCATGGCAGTCAATCGCTATCACTTCTCATTCTCCTAAATTATACGGAAAGATCAATTATCTTGTCCGGTTTATCAGCTATTCGTGTGTAAATACTATATATAATATATATAATATTAATTTTCGTCACGCTTGCAGCACGTCTAATTGTTTATCATATTTTGTGTTTTTTCGAACAGTCGCTCGTATCGATTACCATAAAATTCACTATGCTTAGGTCATGGCTCTTTACAGTCTAACGTTTACGCTTTTCCTACTCTTGAGTTTATCTTCTTTTTTCCCTATTTAAATTTTTTGCATTTGTTCATTTTGATTTTATAAAATCCATCGCTTTATCGCCGAGTGTCGTCAATATTGCGAATAAAAAATTGATGGTTGACAAAGAATCGCCGATATTGCTCATTTATATTTTTATCTAGTTTTGCCGCTGCGCCACTTCTAATGCTCCGTATTCACGATTTTCATCTAGTCGAAGTGGTCATCAACTTTTTTCACGACGTTTTCTCTTTTTTTTACTTATCTCTCTCCTCGGTCAGTAAACACTACCGACATTTAATACCCACGAGAACGTAATATTCTTCTCTTTCTTATTTTCTTGAAATTTTCTTCCAGGAAGAACAAGGCTTAGAAACGCATCGACTGAAATCCGTCGAAGATCTTCGACGAATTTAGATTGTTTGACGCTAAGCTGGCACGTAAGTGCTCATACCGGGTGACGTCGTCGGCGCCGGCGTACCCACGTGAAGCGGCGACCTGGTCTGATGGAACCTTAGAAGTTCCGCCACTGTCACGGCAACACGTACAACACCACGACCACCCTCTAATACGTCACTTGCACAGCATACTAAATTCTGCAACAGAAAATAAGGAAGGAGAAACATATTAGAAGAATCACATACATGTAAGATTCATGTTTTATTATATCTCAATAAAGATAGAGAGCCATACGCAATTGCAATGGAAGACGCGTATTGGAATGATTAGGCAAAAATAATAATTAAAAAAAATACATAACAAAATTTTTCATAATCTGCGGAAAAAGCTGCTAAAATGTAAAGATCAATTTTTTCCATTGAAAATACTGTCCACGATATTTTTTTTAAATACAATTTTCATTCCAACCTCCCTGAGGAGGTGAAGATGGTTCATACTTTAGACCAATTATATGAAAAGAATAGTTTATTATAAATGACGGTAGTTTTACAATCATTATTGTTTACCCATACAATCAACGTTACAGTGTGTCTCAGAAATAAAAGGAACGTAGTTCGGCGGTATTCTTTTTTTTATCAAATCAAACAGGACGACGAACCCGTCATGAAGCTCATTTTTGTTATTCTTAAAGAAATACTTTTTTTTACCGTTCGCGTTATATAAATTTTTTTTTAATTTAACGATGCAAAAATACCACAACGACTCATTCGGGGTTCTTCGTCCTTTTTCGACTCGCGATGCAGAAGGGATAAAATGAGAAACATGAAAAAACGATCATTCTCTTAAAACAAACAACTCGGCAACGTAAATTATCGTAATGACGAAACGCGTGGCAGTGAGAGAAAAAGAAAACCAAAATTAAGAAAAATGCATTGACACCTTATATTCTGTTACGACAGTATATATATATAGGGTGGCTTAACAACAAATGGATGAAATCACAAGCGTCCGCCCGAGACTCGACAGACCCAGACTAATAATAACGGACGAACGTGATGTTCGATAAATAAATAATTAATAGCAATAATAATTTTAAAAAATAAGCAAACGCTTAAGCTAACCAACGAAAGAACCAAGCACCGATATTTATCCGAAAACTTAAACTTACTAGCGTAGGAGCCTTATACAGTAAGAATAAAAAATAAAAGAGAAAGATGGAAGTAGCATCAACGAATCCTAATACGTATATACAATATACCATTTGACATGTTTCATGAGAAAAACGTAAAAATATTTTTTCTTGAAAAACATAGAAAAACATTTTTTTTAAAGAAAGAAAACCCTCCTAAAAATGCTAATTTAACGGAATGCTTTTTTCGTCTCTTTTCATATGCGCAAAATATCCTGGTACACGTGCAATAATACCATACGACAAATTGTCATGATCGCGTTAAAAAAAAAGACAAACCAATAAAAACAATTAGATTTCGTAAAAAACTAGACGCACGCGTTATGCTAATATAAAGCCAGTCTTCGTATTTTTCCAGTGAACTTTAATACTCGGACAGTTGGAGTCCAGAATGGACAAATTTGATAATAATACTGACTCGCGTAGTATCTATTAGTCAAGAGATATGCCTACCTATACTTGGCCTGTATTAAGGAGTTTTTCTTATTTTCAAAAAAAGCATACATAAAAATTCAGGTATGATCAGTCAGTGACAGGTACGATAATCTTTAAATAAATAACTGTATGAATAATCACAAGGGATGAATCTAAGGGTGAATTCAATTAAAAAGGTTATTAAAATCGGTAATTGGAGCAAGGCTGATTTTTTAAAAAATAATTACAGAGCCTACCGTTATGCTGTACTGTGGAAGATGTGCTAATCGCATCACGTAAAATACGATCTGACTAGAAGATAATTAACATACGTAAGTGAGGACTAGAGAGATTAATAAGAGTAAAGCAAATAAAAAATAATAGAAAAATGGTGGACATGACGGCCGGCGGTAAATAAATGCCTATATATACATACATAGCGTCATCCTAAATTACGTTACAGCGTATAGGTTAGTTTTTGCGCGTATCTTAAATTTGCATTATAGGTATGTATGATCTAGTATACGTAGAAGACAGCATTACGTTTAAGATAATTCAAGTGCGTGCTAATTCCTTGCCACTCTTGTAACATTTTTTAGGAATTTTGTTCGTTTATCCAATTTTTTATTCTCGTGTCATTCAGGAAATTTGAGATCAGCCAATTACAGTTGACTGTTTTATAGTTTTACGAAAACACCCTGTATGCTCGTTTAAGGGGTACGAGAATATTAATTTTTTTTTATTTGTTGAAAAATTTTTCTTTGTGACTAATTTCCTCTTTTTTTACCGGAATATCGGAAAAATGTTTATCAATCTCTTGTTTATATAATATATATGTATATATATAAGTTACACGTGTATACATAGACCGTAATATGCCTAGACTTTACGTAATTTTATGAAAATAAATTAGCAATAGCAGGCACCGTGTCTCTACTCTACGATTGATATCTTAGGCTGTGACCGGATTGCGTGGTCGGTGAAATTGATTTTTTTTTAAATTCACTAATGATTAAAAGTCTGCTAGAGTTTTTCAACGGATTAAATGTAGTATCGTGTAGTATTGAATTGAGCCGAGACAAATGAGCCTATTCCTTATTTTTTAATTTCTGACCTTGGTTCGTTTAAAAGATACAGGGAAAAAAAGAGATTTTCAAAACTCTAACCCTACTATCATTAAAGTAATTATTCCCAAATTAAATGATTCCTAGCACCGTGATTACGTTATCGCGTAATCTCACTCGGCAATGTCTTATCACAGACCTACCAATCCTGAAAGAGCCGTAGGCATTGATATTGGTCGAATTCTAAAAAAATACTAACGTCATTAAAAAGGCATACGGTTCCACTTATTATTTATATTTTTGTTTCAATTTTTTTCTTTTTTTTCTTTTCTTTACCATCATCCCTCACTTAATACCGGATACGAGCAACTACGACACAATGATTTGTTTGAGTGAGGTTTTGATTATGTTGTACCTATGTGATGTAATTTCATATTTTGATAACGAACGACACGTTATCAGTATTGGAAAATAAAAAAATTTTCCATTTTTGTAATTAGCAAAATATACATTTCCCATATCGCGAAATATTCAACATCGATCGATATTTGTTGCGAATACGATAGTCGATGAGATTTTGATCTCTTTTAAGGTACGTTTCACACAGAAATGACAAAGTGATATATGAACGAATTGTCGCTTTGATTGCGCTTCTTTTCCTTATTTTTTTCCATTTTTTCTCGAACTAAATTTTTTCTTGGCGATCGACGTACTTCGCTCTATTCTTATAGTGACGTTTCACGCCTGACAGCATGACGAAAAATTCGTGGAATGAAACGACAAGGATAAATTAAATATATAAATTAATTGTAGACAGGAATAACATCGCGTGTGACTTGCTGTATAATAAATAGTGACGAAGTAAAAGAAAAAGATAAATTTTTGAATATCGATAAGAAAACCTACGATCATCTAGCATTCCGAGAGTCTACAGCTAGCCTTGACTAATCTATCGTCCCGATTCCCAAAACTAATTTTGCCTTGTTATTTTAATAATCTAAATTACGCAAAGCCGTCCTTTTACGCCGAATCACTAAATTACGACAATACTTTTATCGCCTTGGACTTCCCGCGCGTTTCACTTACTTCAAGCACCTTAAACGAACCTGTCGGTAACGTCGTGACTCTTAATTGCACCGAATACTAAACTAAAGATCTAATTACTAGAGAAGGCTCACGATTAGATCGTAGGATCAATTCTCGCTGTGATTAGAAAAATATCGAGAGATCATCTCCCGTCTGATCCTAGTATACGATCCTCTTTCTCATTAAGAAAGAAGAAGAAAAACAAAGGCCCTAATAAACTCACAGTAAAACAAAACGCAACGTCAATTGATTCACCTGCCATTTCCTTCACTGGGAAATACTAATACGGTATATGTAAAAAAACAAACGCAAAAGACCTTACGCAATAGAGTGAATAAAAGTATTTACAGAAATAAAATAAAACTAGAACACTGATAAGTACAAAAATCGCGAAGAGCTAAGATAACCCAGAGAAAATAGCCTTCAGAATGTTTCTTGACAATTAACAAAAGAATTCGTTGCTCCATGGAGCCGTGGTATATTTTCGTTCTGATTTTTTTCTCAAATCCAAATTCTTTTTTCTCCTCTTCCGTTCGCAAGAATGATCTCGCCCAAGTCCGCGTCAATGGGCATCGCTTTAATCTGGTAGCGGGAAGAGATAGAGTAGAGCCAGGGTGGATAAGAATGCGGCAAAAAGCATCGCGGACAGGACGCGTTCCTGAATGGTACGGGGTGAACCTGCGGTTGGTTCTTCGTGGCCCTCTTCTTCGCGAAGAAGAAGAAGAGCGGAAACAAGACGCGCCAGAGCCTCCAGCCCATACGCGTCCATGTAACCCACGTCCATGATTGCATCCGCGTCCATTAACACCTCCTGCAACCAACAACGATACTACTCAGTCCCAATTCTATTCTTTAATTTATCTTTTTATTTCATTATTTTCTTACTATCCTTGCGACCTAATACTATCCTCCGTTAACGAGGTTTCCCTATAAAGCATTCCTCCGGGGGGGGGAGGGGGTCAACCCTGATGGTACTCGTAAAGTACCCTGGTAGATAAAAGCAATTAATTTATCTGAACCACCTTGAAGAATCACGTGAGAACCAAAATGGCAGTTCTTTAATTAAGATCCAAAGCAAATTAATGAGTCAAGGATACCACTTGTTAATTGGTCCTTTGTGAATTTAGTAACTTTTTTTTTATTTCTAAAGAAAGCCATCCTTTGGAAATCACTCGTTATCCAGGAAATGATCATTTGAATTTTCTTCAGGGTGCTCCTCGAGGAAGCCATCAGACATAGAAGCAAATTTGATCTAGCGCATGCAACTAAAGCATCTTGTTCTCTTGTACATTGATCCGCCCATTAATCTTCGACATTCCTGCAGGCAGTATAATATTGTATGAAAAATTATTATTGATACCATTTGCAATGACTTTCACGCGATTCTATCCACGATTAGGGACTGATTAGTAGTTGTTGGAAGAATTGATAACTATTGTCTTCTACACGAGCGCACGACGGTAGTTGATTGTTTATGATTGATAATTATCATTTAATAAAAGATCTTCACGGATCATCCACCGAGTCTATTGATCTATCCCTGAAAAAGGATAATCAATGAGTTTGATTTTCTTTCTTAATCATCCCAAGAGAATGATGATTAATGGAAAGTCTTCAGACATTTTTTTGCTTCCTCCCACTCTCTTTCTCGCATTTTCTTTTCCCCCGAGAAACGTGACTGACTTACCTCGATGATCAGTCATTCGTGATAACATTATCCGTATATCTCGAGCATGTTACGAGTGCAGTCCTAGTTCTCTATGTAAAACATACTTAGCCAAGCGAATAGCTGATAATGACTAACTCTAAACTACATCACACATCTACTCACCGGGCTGTCATTGATTGGAAGTAGAAAAACTATATTTCTCGTATCACACTTACTGCATATTCACTGTTGCTCTATGATATAGAGTGTGTCACATTATTATCAGAAATAATAATAAAATGATTATGAAACGTAATGAATCATTTTATTTCAACAACTGCTGACAGCTAAGGATATCTGAATAACGTGACACACCCGGTACATTAAATATTGATAGAGCTACCTATCCAGGAATGCAAATTGCAATTGCAGATAATAGATTAAGAATTACGTCTGAGATAAATGCAGTCTCTCACCTCGTCGACGCCGATCTTTCTGCAAGCCTCCAGGAAGTTGTCCACGTTACGCCGACATCTTGCCATGGTAAGCTTAGGCTGGAAGACAATAATTAAATTATTAATTGTTATTTAAAATTATGAAGTTAATTCTTTTATATGAGGACTTACAACTGCTGGCGAAGGAACATGAATACTCGCGACCGAACGGGGCCTTACGTGATTAGCCAGATGACATAGTACCACACCGTCGGTTAGAGCTGGTGCTAAATCCTCAGGAAGTGCCATCTTAAGCCTGGTTTCTATGTGCTACAAAAAGGACGATGTTCATCAATTATTATCTCTAGATGATAATGGTGATTGACTCAAGGACACTTACGCTCCTGAGTTGCTCGATCAGATCAGCCTCCTCTTTGGCACGTTCGAACTCTCTTCTCATAGTGAAGGAGTATTTCTCAGGCATGTTGCTGTTCCAGGTGACAGATCTCGTCGATTTGGGACTGCTGCCATTTCTGTTCGGACTATTGTTACCTGTTAGATGTAGAAAAGAATTAGATAAGGATACTTAAGAAATATATAGTCTCTAAAGTATCTTACCTTCTACGTAGCCGACAGCTGTTTTCACCAGTCTGGGTGTATGACTGGGACTTGAATTATTTGATAAAATACTAGTGGAAGTTTTAATTGGAGAATTTGGCTTCTTGTACGGCTGTTCCAGGAACTTTCCATTCTTGCTGTTATACTCGTTGTTACTGCCATTTATGATAGGTATGTTCTGATAATTGATACGCGACGGCGTAACCTTTTGCACGGGCCTTTTGGTCGCGTTCTCTTCGTTGAAGATCTGTTTCCCGGTAAGGCCCAAATCCTTGTTGCTAGTCGAATCAGTCTCGTTACTGTGCGTTTCATTTCCTGGTGGTGTCACCTGTTCCCTGGGTCTATAGACGCTAGGACCCTCGTTGACTCTCTGCTGTCTGAGAGCCTCCTTGTATTCCCTGATAGAAGATAAGACAAAATTCGTCTCTGCGCACTTCCGGCGAACGATAACCGGATATCGAGTCTCGATCGAGAGATTATTCGCAGGTGATATCGACACTTAAGTTCCATTAATCAGACTCCACTTTATCATTGAGTATCAAGGCGAGAGCACTTTATTAAAGAAGCCAGCGATTAATGTCTCGATAAGAACAACTCGACGAAGCTCTGCGTATAATGATAAATAAAAAGGCACAATTCACAGCATACAAGACAATGAAAAGCGTAAAAGAAAAATTGTTAAAGTTCAGCAACGAAGAGACATCCTCATCACGAAATCCCTTCTTACTTACCTGTAGGTTTGAATGTGATTAAGCGGCCTCTTCTCGTCGCCGTTAATCTGACTCGTGGAGGTGCTCGTTGTGGTTTGCAGAGGCTGAACTGGTTGGGTCGACGCGATGGGTGGCTGTGCAATTTGACCTAGTGGGCTGCTCTCCAGGTGGCTACAAGAAAAGTCACAAAAAACGTAACGCACATGCACGCATGCAGGGACAACGGCATCGTTGAGAATAAGTGTTCCAAAGGAAGAAAAAAAAAAGGAGAACCGAATGGAAGAGAAAAACTTGATAAAACATTGTTGGACCGGGTCGACGACATCAGGTCGACCTACCCTAAACTTACCCAGGCGGTGTAATGGAGGTATGATGAAGATTCGTAGTCGTCAGTCTTCTTGTGTCAGCCCCATTCTCTGAAGTACTTCGCTCGAGTCTCTTCTTCTCAAGCTGATCGTGCAGTATCATTGCCTGAAATAACAAATGACTGTTAATCGTACATAATAATGCAAGAAGACGACGGCGTTCTAGTTCTTTGAATTCAAATTCCGCGAGTGCGTTCGACAAATGCCAATTGCCGGCTCTCTGGATTCGCTGATTCCCAGATCAATGGGTCAAGGTCACGTCGGAGGGATTTTGAACAGCAGCCAATGAATGACCACAGCCGCTACTAGCAGGCGCACCAATATCATTATCAAGACTCGCATACGCTTAGTCAGTGCTAAAGTTAGAAGACGCCGGGTAGTCGATCGCCGTCGCGAATACTTGGACGTCCGCTTTACATGGCTGACATGAATTTTCTGAATGACGTAACCATCAGGATATATCTATATTGCGTACTTGGCATTGTTACTAGAATAATAATGATCTTTTGATTTCATCAAGAAGTTAACCTACCTTGCCCAGCTCGTCTTCGAGGGACGTGTGTTCACCAGGTGATATTGTACTGGGCGTCGAAGTTCCACTGCAGGAGCCATTAACTCCAGTCTCGTGGGGCATAGTTATCGATAAGGGCGAACTTTCCTGTCTCCATATGCCTCGAACGTCTCCGTCGTGCACCTAGAGAATCATCAGGTACATGGTAGTACCAGAAAAAATGAGTGAACCCATGTAATCCGAGCTTTATTCAAGTTGTCTTTGTACAATATGAATGTTTGATATACTACCAGCAAGGGATGGGCTAGGTCATAGGTCGTCTTTGGAATAAATGAGGATATTAAAAAGATATAAATAAAGAGAGGACAGTCCATTTCCAGAAGGGGAATAGAAAAATATATAATAAATGCACACAGCTACGACGTTCAGAATTAAAAGTCTCGGGGTCAAAGTTCAGGATCCTGTGACGTGCCGCCACGGATTAATGGATAAAGAATGGATAACAGACCTAGTCTGTATCCAATGCCGAGGAATAGAATGACTAGAAATAGGATGAGACTAACCGCGCTGTGTATCTCTTGGGACCAACGTTTGTCGACCCCGTCGCTGGTGCTGTAACCACTGTCGACATTGTGACGTCTGTGCGACCTCGTGTCCAGAGTGGCGTGACCTCTGGCATCCAAAAGACCTCTTCTTGTTCTACCACCCCTGGCCCTCTCATGTTTCGCGGCCTGCCTCTCCAAGTACTTGAAGATGTGTGTTCGCCCGCGAATGCACAGCTAGGTGGGAATAAATTCGGAAGAGTTTTAATTGAGGTAGGATCCTGAGGATTCCGAATAACTCTTTTCATCTCTTATATTTACCGAGGCAGGCGGTGACGTGAGGGGATTGTCCGAGAGTCTCAGGTCGACGAGACTCTTCATCTTCCTGAGTTCATTGGGTAACACGGATATCCTGTTGCCACTTATATCCAGCTTCACGAGCCTCAGGTACGTCAATTCTGAATGAAATCCAAAAATTAAAGTAAAGGGACTTACCGAAGTTTAATAAAAAAAAATATAAAATTCAAATCAAATGGTACCAACCTATTGGCAACTGCACCAGAAGATTGCTTCTAAGATCCAAAGACCTGAGCCTTGGCAGATCACCTATTCGTGGCGGCAGAGTCGAGATCTCGTTACATCCGGCATCCAATTCAGCAAGTGCTGACATCCTACCGAGTTCCTCAGGTAAGGAGACCAAACGATTGTGCGCGACCAGAAGAGTCTGCAGTGGTAACCTGCACACCTCCCTCGGCAAGGCTGTCAACTGGTTTCGGCTGTAAGGAAGAAAGTTTCCGATCATCATCAATCCTTTTGCGAAGGCTGTCAACGAGTGCTCCGGGTGATCGATACTTCGTCATGGAGCTTTGAACCAGGTAACAACACCCTTCCTCCCGGTCTAACGGACATTGACGAATGGGCGGATGTACCTGAGGTCGAGATAGTTCAGCGATTGGAGCATCACCACGGTTTCCGGTATGACTCTTATGGCATTGTGATAGAGATGAAGCTTCTCGAGGAATGGAAACTCGGTGACCTCCTCGGGCAATTCCGTGAACCGGTTCTTCGACAGGTCTGCAAGAAAGCAAATCAAAAAAGGGTACAGGTTGCGATGCTTCGTTCCTTATCTTTTTATTTATATATCTGATCCCCTTTCTTAGAATCCATGTCAGGACAGGTGTCTCATCAAGGACAGAGGAGAAGACCGGTACCGGATGATCGGCGTGGGTTAAGATTCCGTAATAAACCAGTAAGCGGGACGCTTGAAAAGCCGGCGATTGTGTATCCCATAGCAACAGCTGTAGGTATAAGGGTGGTATATTCCTTCCTCTTCTCGAAGAGGGTTGTGTTATGAATGGGGCGCGTTAGCCACGTGCGTGCAGTCAGGACACAAGGGAGGCTCAGCTGCTCCCAGCAAGGAACTTTCCTGATCAATACCGGAGTCCCTTCGCGTTACGGACGTTGCCGTAGCGGCGATCGCAAAAAAGCGACCCCTGCTGCCGTGGGGGAATAACAACCCCGCGAGATTTACACTTTGCCCGGAAATTTCATGAATTTCCCGTTATTTTACCTGATACCCGACCACGTCACTGCTCTCTCTTCCAGCCCTTCCCATAACGGAAATTGCCAATCGTCAAGCCTGAAGGGTAGGAACATCCCCTCAGGTGATGCTGGTTCGTTTACTTCTTGATTTTAGACAATTTGCAAACCCTAGAGCGAAGACAGTTTGCCTTCCGAAATTTCATATGAAATTATCAGTGATGGAATTAAATTATGGACCGGGGAGGGGGAGGGGTAGGTATTGTGCTGTGACTTTAATGTCGTGGGGGGTGAAATTGGCAAAAGGGATGGGACTGCCGATCGAATAGAAATTGGTGTGCAAGGGCGTCGGCTCGTAGTCTGGCCAAGACAGGGATGAAACCCCCTGCACGGGAGCAAGTCCCACGTCGCAGCAACTCCCACAGAATACGAAAAATGTTGAACTCGATTGCCAAGTAGTGAAATGTAAAAACGAAGCACAAGTCGATCCAAGAATGGCGACAGTGACATTTTCTTGGCATTCATCTTATGCTGACCTTCAATTTCTTCAGTAAATTTTGTTCGACGGATATAAAATAGAAAAGAAATTACCGAATAATTCCAATGCAGTAAACAGCCAGAGAATACTTGATTGAATATAAAAGGCCTTTTATGTTTTTAGCAACCGATGCTCTTGACTGATAAGTATGTCTGATAAGAATCATTCTAACTATGTTGTACATATCTATATATATGAAACTAGAATTTATTACGAGAACTAGGGGGTGCTAGCAAGCCCAGGATTTAGGGGTCGCTCACCAAGGACCAAGGTCGAGGTCCTGCAGAAAGGATCGATAAAACAAGATACGATTTCCGTGTGTCGTAAATTGTTCCGTGGTTCTATCCTATACAGGGTGTGGCATCCATTATCGGACGCCATATATCCAATGACAATGTTCAAAGAAAAAAAATTTGAAAATATAAATCAACATCAAAGTAAAATACGAAAAAGAGTAAAAAATGAGCCCTTGTATTCCCTGTTCGAATCCACAAAACATTTTCCCAGCAAAGAACTTCGTGAATGGTGATTAATTGTCAATTTAATTACCAGAAATTTAATTAACCGAGCCAAAAACCATTATGGAAATAAGCCATATAGCTGTCGACGCTGTTCAATTTATTTAAATACCGCAATTGAATTCTCCGACAAGGCATAATCTTCCAAAAGCAATTTTTTTCAAACATAAACAAGTGACTTGCCAGACATAACAACACAACCATAGAACATAACCATCTTGGGAAAGACTTTTATAGGTTAGCTCAGTCAATAACGTGTCTGTTAAGGCCTGTTCTCACGTAAGGGCATTTCGTTCACGACTATGGGTGTGTCTACACGCGACGACAGAACATACGAAGGGTGCCGTTATTTAAATCAGAGACACTTCGACGGGATACAAGTCAATTATTATGACAATTGTCATGACGCATAGAACAGAAGACTAGAACTAAATATGACGATTCGAAGAACGTGAAATTCAAACGAGATGGCAGCACGTGTGCATTGTGCCTTCTCTATGCATAAAGGCAGTCTATTCAATAACGACTATAATTCCATACGGACATCTAGAGAAGACAAGAGTTTCACAAGAGCGAGTATAGGCTCTGTGCTGTACTCTGGAAGCCATCGTTAATATGGCGCCGAGAAATTCACACGCGTATTATATAGTTGTCAGGGACAACGTGAGGGTGGTGGATCGATAGGAACCCTATTGCAAAAATTTCAAAGGGGGCCCCCCGACGCACATGCCAGGTGCCCCTGTGCACTTTGCACGCGATGCCATCCCCTATGGAGACTTTCAACCCTCTTTGGTGCACTGGAGGAAGGCATGAATGCCAGACGTTTTTTTCTGTGTAAGGGTATAATGAAAGTAGTATTAAAAAAATATTATTACAAGACCTAGCTACATTTATGGTATTCTAGTAAAATTTTTATTACAATTTTTATTCGCTTACGCAGGTCGCATGAAAGTTCTCTCACTTGTAAATGTGCCTTGCAACTCCCAGTCCCTCTAGGTTATAATCACGCTCACGAATTTTCCCACAGACGATTTGCAAGGAGTTCGCATTTTAAACGGGAACCATTAAAGATCAGCCTTGAACCTCGCGATATTCATTGGCCAATGGCAGTTCGTATGGCACGGTGTTACTTTGGAAGACATCGAAGCCGCTTTTGTCTGTCGATCAGAGAACAGCGGCCACTTCCTGTGCGGACGTGGTACCGTACGCGACTGGCATGTCTAAAGCCGCATCTCCAAATGAAAAAAAATAATGAAAAATAATCGAATATTCTACGTCCACGTGTAACGATGCTATATTCAGGGGCCAAGACTCCCGAGGACATTCCCTTTAATGGTAAGTATTCCGTTCTTACCAGTAGCGCCGATAAGCTGTTTACATGCATTAAGAATGATAAGGCAGTTGGCAATAAGAGAAAAAGACACGACTGAATGCGAAAGTGAAAGAAAAACAAATCAGAAAAGTTTTACAAAGTAGATAAAGACGTGATGAATTCTGCGTTATTTTCCATCCTGAGAAAAGTGGAACAGCGATACGTCACGTCGTGAAAAAAATATTGCAGTATCTCAGAGAAGCAAGGCCACCGGAGATGCATCGAGCTAGAAGTTGCATAGAGAGGCTGTATGCACTCTTTTTTTTTCATCTTGATGAAAAAAAAATGCAGGATCCATCACCGCGGCAATTAAGGCCGGATGTAATCTGCAGGCTAAACAGTGGCGATCCTTGTGCGACGCCAGGCGTCGATGGTCCTACGTGACGTAGGCGCGGCGTCGAGAATGTGGGAAACGTTTGACAGTAGAACAAAGGCCTGACTTCTAACCAGCGACCGACTGCATCCTGTCCTGCCTGTTTATTACCAGACTGCAACGATTCTCGGCCATTTTTATTTTTCATCTCTCTCCGCCGCACTTTCATTCCGTTCCATTTCGCAATTTTAGTCCGTGCAGCGACAAGAGTGAAAATGTCGCCAGAAAAAACAAAGAAAAGGTACGATAAACACAGCCAGCGACCGTACGGCGTAAACTAGGCGCTTTAAAGAAAGCGTACACACAGTCAGCGAGCTGTCGAGCGTCGAGCAAAGACGATGGAATATTTGTTTTGTCCTTTCTCTCTCTTGCACAATTTTTCTTTTTCATCTACCTACCACTCTGACTCAACCCAAGTGCGTTTCCTCTCGTGCACGACGCGACGACGACACTTTGACCCTGCGTCACTCAAATAAAGAGGGATTCACCAACCTTGTTCCTTTATCCATTTGTAGTACAGGGCTAAGTTAAGGTTAGTACATAGTGCGCATACAAAGTATATTGAAAACTAATGGAAACTTTAACACAGTCGTATCGCGCCCGTTGACGCTCATCCTGGAAGTTGGTGATGTTGCGAGTATCGTGGGCGGTGAACCAGGCTTAACTGAACTCGAGTTTCTTCACGGTGCGTCAACGTTTAAGGGCGCTTTGTTCACGGGCAGCACTGCGTAACCGCGACGAAGAACCCGTACGTAAGCACCGACAACAGAAGGCTGATGGGTTACGGTGAGCGAAGCGAACGGCGTCAAGAAAGAAAAAAAAAAAGAAAATAAAATATAATTCATGAAAACCAGCAATACTCTCAATCAGGTTTTAAAGCAGAGAAACTTTATGGTCGTTGTAATCGACGAATCGTCTTCGCCTAAATTTCACAAGTATTTTTCACGAGGTCGTCATGCTAATTGATCTGCTAAACGAAGGAACCGGGATGGCTTTAATTAACCTTAATCACGTAGCGACCTACTAATTATCTATGCACTACACACAGCTTTCCTCATCGTCTCGTGAAAACTCGTAGTGAAACAGCCAGTAGCGTCATGTGGTTGGTACTGAATATATATATATATATATATATATATATTGGCTATCTGCATGTATCTCATTACAGTATCTAGTCTGTGTACTTGGGCCGAGGGCTGCAAAAACTTGCTTTGATCTTTGAAACGTCGCTTTAGCATTAGTCGATTCAGCAACTTCTTGCCTACGTCAATCAGAAGGTGAAGCCGATCCATTAGTATTCGCAAGAACGGAAGAGATCAACCGGAAGCTGCGATAAGTCGATGCGGTTACAAAAGCCAAGCGCCGATAGCAAAAAGTTCTTGGAACTCGGTATACGTGATAAAATACAAATGACGATAAAGCAGAAGAATAGGAATTCCCCTATTTTCAGTATTGAGAATATAAGGATTTTCGGTAACGTACAAAATTGCGATACGCGAAATCCGCGAACTGACAGTAAAAAAAGAAACAAAATGGCGGATCGATATATCGTTCAGTAGTTGAAACCAGAGAGATATTAACGTAACGCACGTGGACCGGAAGCCCGGGGGGCAGGAGTATTCGAAGTGCGAGCAGGAAAAAGGGAGTAATGAAGGGTGAGAGAGAGAGAGAGAGAGAAAAGGGCAGTATCCCCGAGCAAAAATACACCGTCTCTACGAATGAAAACAGAAAGCAAGAGTGGGAGGGAGAAAGAAATATGGCGGTTCAACGTCCCTGACGATACTCCGTCAGGAGAAGCTGCTACTTAGTAAAAACAAAACGTATGGATTTACCGGGTAAGGAAAACTACAGTTTATATCTGGAAATAACGTCCTACGTAATAATTTCGTATAACCCTGATCTCGCCATTCTCTTAGCGCCAGCCAAGAAACTCATCCACGCGCCCGTCCAACCGAGAAATTAATCTACGGATAAAAACACTCTGGGATGTGTGTCATCTTCATTAGAGTCCACGAAGAAAAAGTAGGGGCGCCATCTCACCACGTGGGTCGACTTCTTTCACATGTGTAAAGTGCTCCCTCACGCATGCTCGAAATCACTACGTGCGTATGGGATGTACCTAGGAGTAATGACACTCACGCACTGTTACGCACTCTGGCACGAGCTGCGTGGGTGACGCATGTGAAATTGAATTAACCGATCGAGCGAATTCGACACGAGAGAAAGGAGTGCATGTGCATGGAGCACATGTGGAACGAACTATAGTGTATGTACAAGAGGTGGTATAGCACTGGAGGATGAAGTATGAAAGGTCTTTTCGAAGTGAACGCCATATATATTCCCAATACAAAAATCGAAGCATGAAACATAATAAAATAAAATGAATTCTTATCATATGTGATAACAAGCGATAATTATCAAGCAAATCGTACGTGGAAAAAATTCATAGAATCTCCACCGTCTAGGCTGGACGAATTCAAAGTCTATATTTTATAGTCAAACATTCGAAGCTCCATTGGATACGAACACGATGCGAAACAGAGTCGACTTCTACTCAAGTTGCGTTGTGGTGGTACACACTCCACTCGGCATGACGATGGCTAATTATAACTCAGTAACAAAACCACCATGTCGCCTCACACATGTGATACGACACCCGTGCGCAATATTGTGCATATGTGCTCCGGAGTCTCCAGCATCAAGCGTGCGATCAACGCTCGATAAGGGCTGTCCTATTTTTCTAGTACTTTTTTATCTGCTACTTTTTTTCTGTGCACTATCGACATAACTAGGGATCTAGTTAGTTTTTTAATTTTTTCCCCCTAGATCGACCTATCGAAACGGCCGGATCGAATGTTAGTCAATGGTGTCTCTTGAATTTTGAGACTCCTGAACTTGCAGCCTCACCCATGTATATGAACATCGAGTAGACTTCGTCGTCTGGGGAGTTGTGTCTCTTATCATCGTGGGGCAAAGGCCTAGCAGACTTCAACTGTGTGGCGAAGTATGACGCTTTATGGAGTATCGACCTGTTGGCACCCCTGACTTGCAGCTGCAGGGTCTCTATCTTTAGCGTTCACATACGCATGGGATTCTCATACGATATATAGAACCACCCCCGTGGACTAGATGTCTGAGGAACATCGAAGCTTCCATGGGATATTCACTCTTGGTTTGTTCCTGCCATATATAAATGTATGTGTATACTTTATGCCACCCTCGCTGAGCTGAACCAATACTGGATCACTCGGAGGAATGAAGACAGAAGGGGATGGTTAGGATGTCAGTGGTATTATTTTTAGCCGACAAATACTTTTGGTATGTACTGTTTATGGTAACGGTCAGCGCATTGGTCGCCCCCTTAATAATTCAGAGAGGAAGTGAATTCGATTCGCTCTGCTGGTGTTTCGAGTCACGTCAGCTGGCGCGACTGGAATGGGAGAAGGGAGAAAAGAGGGAAATATGGAGAAAAGAAAATTCCTAGTAGAAGGATTGAGACAGTAGGAAAGAAAGATATTAAAAGATGCACGGAAATTGGATGGACAGTGGCCAATTGGAATCGATAGAAATTAATGGAATCGCAGATGTTCTTCGGTCTTCAAACTCTGACGTACGAAGTAATACAGAAAATGGTTGAGGTTTTTATAGTGTCTGTGTCAGCGTATGTATGTGCATATATTATATACAGGGTGGGACATTTATAGTGACCAGGTAGTTATTTCGGAAACGAAGCAAGATATAGAAAAGTGTTTCGAACAAAAGTTTTAGGGTTTCAAGAAAGACAGAAGATTTCGTTATTTAATTCCTTCCCTAGTGAAGGCGTTCAAGTAATTCAAAGATCAACTTTCGTTTTTTCAATGGAAATTTTTAGTCTATAATTACAAGTGCACTAAAGACTCAAAATTAACAGGTGATAAGATATTTTCAAAAAATGATAAAAACATCATCTGTCAACTTTCGGCTTCGTTTTCGAAATAATCAATCTGGTCAGTATAAATGCGCCACCCTGTATATACACAGCATGGTATATCCAACCGGGCCAATAACACTAGGAGTGCATCCTCCTAGGAATCGAAAAATGCTCGACTTTAAAATTAGTGACTGCAGCAGCCGCCCCGCAGATTTTCCCGATGTCTGGGATTCCCTGGCATTCCATGCGAAATTCCTTGCCAACTCTCCCCTTTCGTCCACCCCTTAAACTGGTAATGCGCCACGCGCATTTTAGAGAATCAAGTGTCATGGGGAAAAAGAGAAGCTCGAGGTACATACGTACGTTGATGATCCACACGTGCACAGAGTTGGATTATTTTTTTATAAAAAAAAATCGCACCGAACACGTGTTCAAGTAAGGAATTTCTCTAGAGAAAAATTCGAATAATTATTTAATTAAATTCTTAATGTTCTAAATTTTCTAATATAAACAGAAATAACAAAGACCAATAAAAGGGGTAGGTCGACACCTGTCATGAATTCGGTAGGAAGCACCCTCAATACCTTGTTCACCCTATAGCAAGAACTGACCTGGGGTTCAATAATGAAATTATCCTGCCCACAGGACATTCTGACAAGGTAGAAGGGCGGAATATAAGAAGGGGTTTGCCATGAGAGAAACATGGCTATGTAACAATAAAATAGGAAAGCCGATGATCACTATAGATATATAGATACATCTATTCCATTAAGGGGGGTTGGTATTCGTTCTCTCACTTCGTCAAAGTCTCTCATCGAAAATCAATAAACACTCGTCAGCAGCCTACTCGTTAACCGTTCCATATCTCAAGAATAGCTCTTTCCTCGTTTTGACCCAAAAATAGAAAATTCCACGTGATAACGGTGCAACAACTGCCAACGGTATTCTGTTCTACGGTTGTACCCTAAGGCCAATGTGAACGGGGCTTTATGCGTTAAGCTATGTATATAGGTACGTCGAAACAACAGTGGTGATATGAGGTGTTAGAAAACGTCTGCAATTCTACAGGTTCGTTCAAAGGTAAAAGTTAGATTAAAAAAAGCCCTAGTTTTGCGATTGTTTTAAACAGCTTGAGAAATTTGGTACACCCGGTGTGTATGTAACAATTATATATATATAGCTAGTTACTACTATAGTCTATCTAGTAACCATATATATATCTAGTTACATTTAAACGAAACAACTTTCGATTTCTACCATTCATGAGAACTGGAAGACGATATATCTGAACTGTCATTCGCCACTGAGCTGAATAACGGAAGCAAGACCAGAATCCGTGCCAAGCAATTTGCGTGGGATTCGCGTGTACGCAGCTGGTTGCGAAATTGGGTTTTATTTATTTCGACGACCGATAAGCATCGTTGAAAATATTTCAAGAGGAGCTTGCGACCTGCTGTAAGACAATTGTATTACGTAGACAGTATACGGAAGAGTATATTAAAGGAATATGGCGATCGTGAGTGTTCGTGCTCTTATCGCTTTATTAATTCCATTAAGTTCTGAGGACAGTCGCCATAGTAAGAAATTTTACAAAATCTATCGTGTACTCACGAGTTATCAACTGTCAAACGATACTATCGTGGTCAGAGGAAACTGGGTACGCCGAGATAACGTCGTGACTGCCAATGGAGCAATGTGGGCAGTGTTACCATTCTGTTACATGTTAAAACAGAATACAGATATTGAATGAACGATTTTTCCACAATAAACAAATGTTACATCAGGATATTCGGGAAGAAGAAAACTCAACTATTTCCGGCAAGTTTCATTGATATGAAATTTTTTTTAAAAATTGATAACAGAGTCAACTTGAATAGGGAAGTAATTATGATTTAAGTTGGCTTAAACCTATGCTCAAACTATATGTGCAGATAAGCTAGGTAAAATATCATCTAAGCATCCCCAATATCTTTGCAATGGGCTTGACCGTACTCTAAGGCTTTTCTTGGCTTCTCTTAGCTTTTTTTTTAATTTTTTTCGAAAGGCTCAGTGTGCGTATGTTTCCCTCTCGTTTGTGTATTGAATCCCCCTTTTTTAAAATGTTATATGGACCATGGGGCGACTTACCGAGCCGGTTCTGGAGGGCCTCTTCAAGGGCTTTTTGTTTGAGATTCAGTCAGAACGAATTTCAGACTGAAAGAGTCTGTTTTACCGTGAACGCGTAAAGAAGTAACTCGCAAGATGCTTCTTCTAGATTCTATTCATAGAGGCAGATAGAAATGAGGAAATCGTGTCTGAGAGAAGAAAAGAAAAAAATGGAGCACGTAAGTACATGAAATGTTAGTGACTCCTTTCCAATGTTGGAAAATTAGTAAGCGTCAGGTGGATAAAGCATAATGAATTAATGAATATTTACACTGTGTGGTCAACTGGTTACTATCGTGCCATGAATTTAATTATGGCGTGATCGATTAACGTATTCTATTATAATAACAGTGCGCTTCCGTAGATGTTAGACTGGTGCAAAGACCTCGTATCGTACGATTTCAAGAACCCGATTATCCTGCTACACCATAGTAGTAAAACCATTGGAGAGGTAATGAAATTTAAGGTTTATGTTCAATTAAACGAATACCTGGACCGACTATTTTCTCGCGTCACGCTTCGTGTTGCTGTAGAATACGTGGTTGGACATTTTAAGAAATCGCAGGAGCAGCTCCGTCGATGCCCAGAACCTCTGACACGTTCAACAAACATTGCAGCGAGAGGATAACACGATGCAGACTATTTAATTTCGTTTTGAATATAAAACGTCCATTGATGATAGAATACCAAAGTCAAAGCTAAAATTGCTTGGTGCCCATCATTTTCATAAACTCGATACAAGTTGACGCATTATAGTACGCATTGCGTACATAAACAAATAATTGAGGTTAGCTGTAAAGGACGATGAAGTAGAGATCATCGATGCGTTCAAAAATTCCTTGGGAATTAAGTCATCGGTGAAGATCACCATAACATAAACAGGATAATTCAAGCTGGTTATGAAAGGTAATAAAGATTCTTTCACGTAGCATAAGTCAAGGGGACTCACCAGCTATCACTGTGTCCTGGAGGTTGTATTTCGAGCCGGTTTTCCCAACCTTCGGAAAATCCTTGAGTTTACGACCGCTCAGCTTGAGCTCGCCGCTTAGATGCGCCTCCTCAAGGATCCTCTCCAGGCTGCGGGTTAGCTGTTTTTGTATGTGACCGCTCATGTTTGACGCGACCATCGCCATGTTACATTTTTCGGACACTGAACACACGCGAGGCACAGAACTCGCTTCTTCTTGTCTCGTTCCTTCAGGACGACGAGTACAAACCTCCTCGAAACACGGGCGCCAGCGCACTACCATTACTCTCTAGGACTGGTCAGGTTTCCTATTGGAAGGAACCATGAGCGATGGCAGCGCCATCACAGTCAATGACTCGATTTTGCTATAGAGAGTATCTTGTGTTGTATAGAAATTAATGAACATTGCGGAATAGAAATATTGCTCAAGAAAGTGTTGAAGTACTACTAGGTGTTTTTTATTATACATCTTATAATACGGATCGATTGTGATTATTTACAATTGACTATTAATTACATTTGACTATATTCATTCATTCTGATATCCTGAATTGCGGTATTTGGCAGGCGACTATAACAGTTGGATATAAAAATTAAATATTTCATATACTTATTAGCATTCATCAACTCTCTTTCATTCTGAATTATGTGCTAGATACACAGGAAGTTTGTTCATGTTCGGTCCTGTTACTTCCATGAGGAATAATGGAGAATTCAAAGCTACGAGGTATTATAAATTAATTCTTCTTTTTCTGAACATTATTACTAAGTGATTCTTGGTACCGTCGCACAAGCTCTTCTTGCACTTCCATTGTACATGGACTGTATCTTGAATATTCCATTGAGAATTCACCTTTACCCTGAGTACTAGAACGCAACTCACCAACATAGCCAAACATATCGTTCAGGGGAACTTCTGCATAGATTGTGAACCAACCCTCGTTACCATCAGTGCCAGTGATAACACCCTTCCGTTTAGTTAGCTGACCAATAACTGTTCCTTGAAATTCCTCTGGCGCAGTCACCTCGACCAGCATTATTGGTTCTAAGATTGACCAATTGCCTCTTTCAAAGACTTCCCTGACGGCACCCTGAGCAGCTAGATTAAACGCAAGCTCGGATGAATCCACAATATGATGAGCTCCGTCTATCAGACGGAATTTGATACCAGATAATTTGTGTCCAGTTAACAATCCCTTCTCGCACATTTGTCTGAATCCTTTCTCGGCACCCGGGATGAATTGTTTTGGTACGTTAGTACCGGTGGTTTCATCTGAGAATTCTACTTTGGTATTTTCATGCGGTGGAAGTGGTTCCATGATACCGGATACGCGAGCAAATTGTCCAGCACCACCAGATTGCTTTTTATGAAGATAATCAAACTCGCAAGGTTCGGTTAGGGTTTCCCTGAAAGCGACTTTAGGCTTTCCAAGTATTACTGGACAAGCATATTCACGTTCCATACGCTGAGCATAAATTTCCAGGTGTAATTCTCCCATGCCGGAGACGAGAGTTTCCTAAATTATGAAGGAATAAAGTAGTTTTGTCAATCATAGACTTTATTCTGTTATGAATTACTTATTTAATTCACTTATATGCTCTCACCTTACTGTCAGAGTCGTAGAAGAATCGGAAGGTAGGATCTTCTTTCGTAAACCTTGCTATTCCTTTAGCGAAATTATCGCGGTCCTTACTATTCTTTGCTTGAATAGACATTGAGACTACTGGATCCGGCACAAAAATGGATTCCATCGATAAATTCAATTTATTGTCTGTGACGAAAGTGTCACCAGAGGCACAATCAACGCCGAATAAGGCAAAAATGTCACCGGCATAAACTTCATGTACATCTTCCATTTGATTTGAATGCAAACGTACAAGTCTTGCAATGCGAACCTATTTATTTGCGTAATTCAGTTCGAGTTAAATATAAATCAGGCAGGTCGACAGTCAGGAATTACAAAGTAAGTGTAGCCTGCCGTTACCTTTTTATTTGTTCTTGTATTGAAAATGGTGTCGCCTTTCTTCAACATGCCTTGATAACAACGAAAATAGGTCAATTGACCAAAACGCCCTGCTTCCAATTTAAATGCCAGACCGACAAATGATTTGTTATCATTACGCGCAGAGTCCAAAACGACTTTTACTGGTTCTTCTCTGTATGAAAATATTATTTTTACTAGATTAAGATTGTTCAAAGACACTATAGCCAATGATACTTACCCTTGCTTCTCTTTGTTAGCCACATTTTCGACCTCACCAGGATTTGGTAAATAGTCTATTACTGCATCCAGTAGAGGCTGAACTCCTTTATTTTTTAAGGCAGTACCCACAAGAACTGGTGTGAATGTTCTTTTTATACAGGTTCTTCTGATTGCATCCGTGAGATCTTTTTCAGTGGGTTTAGATTCATTGAGAAATAATTCACCGAGTATTTCGTCGGCATTACTCAAATGTTCTATGAGTTCTTGATGCCGCTCATCTGCTTCGGTTCTCATATCTTTTGGAATTTCATCTTGTCTAATGACTTCTCCATAGTCACCATCAAAGTAAATTGCTTTCTGCGTAACCAGATCAATCAACCCCTTAGTCTCTCCCTCTAGACCAATAGGTAATTGAATGAATGCTGCATTGTGGTGCATTTTAGAACGCATCTGATTCAATACTCTATTAGGATTTGCACCCATTCTATCTAATTTGTTAATAAATGCTAGACAAGGTACATTATATCTTTTCATTTGCCGATTCACAGTTAATGTTTGAGACTGAACTCCACCAACTGCACACAGTACTAAAATTGCTCCATCCAAAACACGAAGAGCTCTCTCTACTTCAACTGTGAAATCCACATGCCCAGGGGTGTCAATAATATTAATATTATGATCTTTCCAGATTGTATATGTTGCAGCAGATTGAATAGTAATACCACGTTGCCTTTCCAGTTCCATACTATCCATAGTTGCTCCAACATTATCCTTACCTCTGACCTATTTAATAAGAATTGTTCATTATACTCTCAATTATTAATTCACATATAATACAGTCTTACATACTTACTTCATGCATTTGTTCGATTCGACCAGTATAATATAATATACGTTCAGTCAATGTAGTTTTACCAGAGTCAATATGAGCAGATATACCAATATTCCTAATCTTCTCCAAAGGCTTATGCTCAGCATATTTCGCAAATGATGCCATACATCGTGTATAATTCTAAAGCAATGAAATTATGTTCAATAATCTGCTGTATTACAACAACCTAACCTCAGGGAGTCAAATAAAAAACTATAACTTTATACCTCAAAAATGCAAGGAGGTAATCGTGACAATCGTCGCAAATTAACGTGACCTCGTAATATCGTTATTAGGGTCATCTTTAATAATTGTTCTTTATCAATTACACTGAATCTATATCAACTTTTCGATTATTTGCCGGTTCGGCAGCAAAGATTGCAACACGCGTTGCTAAAAAGAAAGGTTGAACATGGCTGCTCTCATGTGTTCTTTCAAGAAGTGCAAGCTGCAGCTTGCATAACTCAATATTTACCTGCAAAAATTCTTTTATATAATAACCATTTAATCACATACATCGAGAACAACTGTCGAAATAACATACATTTACGTGACATCTCTAGAATATCCTGTTTCTTTACATAAAATCAATGTTTGATTCGTCCTGCAGATCTCGTCACGACACTCGAAGCAGCTTGATGTGTCATCACTTCTTCAAAGTTGGGTTGGCAATTCTTATGAATTGAAGACAGTCGGCGAGGAGTACCACGTTGAATTTCTACAAGAAATGTGAGTGTATTTTGGAGTAGAGTTTTATATTATTAACAATATAAAAAGAACGCAAAAGCTGCAGTGGGGAACTAAAAGCTCAAGTGAGTTAACAGTGGTTCGTTCTAATAGCCCTTGCGTTTGCAGTGTGTATGAGATAATTATTTTCTTTTATGTTTTAGAAGCCATGACAAGAATTTGAGAGAGTACAGAGACCTTAATTTTGAATATGGAATTAATTTTGGTACGGGCCACAAGGCTGTCGAGTCTTTTGTTGCGAACTTCAACGGTATTTTTGCCTGCCGCTTCATTGGCAACTATCCGGTGTCAAAATGAATTTTATAGCAACTTACTTGGTAGGTTAGCACTGTTTTTGTGTTATAATTATGGTAAATTATATATAGTATAGATTGAAGCATAATTAATTTATGATGGTTACCCCTATCTTTTTCAGAGACATGTACTCCTTGTAGGATCAACCCAAACTACTTTGCATTAACGAATCATGCTTATCCACATAGAACGTTTCTTAGTGACAATTATTTCAAGAATGCTGTGTGGACCATACACCGTAGCTACTCAGCAGAAGCAAATAAAGATTGCTATACTCCTCCTCCAGCTCAGAAGCAATCAGTTTTTCAAAGGATGAAGCAGATGACAAAGGATTACTGGCATATTCTTATTCCTGTGCATATAATCACGTCTATTGGGTGGATGTCCTTGTTTTACATTGCTGCTAAGAAGTAGGTACACCGAAATACCAATCCTTATGTCCACTTGTCTCTCCTAAAGGGACACGCGATGGTTACGACGTGTTCTTCTAGTGGAGTCGACATTGTGGGAATTATGGAGTACATGAAGCTCAGCGAAAAGTACCTAGAGATGTTACGTGGTTCCAGTGCTGGACACTGGGCTGTTGCATATGCCCTATATAAAGTATTCACCCCACTCCGATATACTATTACAGTCGGTAAGTTTACCATGTAATACAAATCTGTTGAATGCATTGAGTCTTTTTAATTAAAAAAAAATAACATTTATTTGTGAAAACAGGAGGTACAACTCTAAGTATTCGCTACCTTAATAGATGGGGATATTTAAAGTTCAAGCCACGATCGAGTCTATCCAACAAAGTAAGTTATACAAACTCTTTGTAGATAGAACAAATCTAAAGCATAAAAAGAAAATCCAGTGGCATTAAGTGCGTCAGCATTTTTTACCTGGAACTTAGTCCTCTTTGTCTGTTTACACGCACACCCATGATGCAGCCAGCCCAAAAGATTCTACGTAGGTTCCTCGAGTTATAATTCTAGTGTGCTTGTTACAAATCAAATGAAAATATCCCATAATTTTCATCACCCACTTTATATCTATTAAACAAAGTTTATAATTTTCTACTCTCAATAATTATGTAGACTAGAACCAGCCTGACAGAGCACGTACGAACATAGGATCTCTCTCACATTACTTATCCTGAATATAATTAAATAAAAATTTTCTCCACATTTTTCAGGAAGCGCTGTCGCGCAAATGTGCCGAGGAGCACAAGGCAAAGTACGCGAAACCAGAGTACAAAGAGGAACAACAAACTGAACCGCCAAAAACTTAAGGTTCACTGAGACATGTCTCAGATGACCATACCGGGATACAAATGCATTATAATTAAAGATTTAATATCTATCGATTACTAAAAGTCTGGCCTCTTGTAAATGTACTATCGTTTCCTACTTATAAAGTCTCTATAGCCTATTAAAGAAGTTTAATGCTGTCATTGATTGATCTTTGATTCCAATCGTGATTTCTTTCTTTTTTTTTCTAATTAAAAAAAACATCCTCGTGGATTCTCATAAGGTTTATTGGTATTTATTAACCAGTGGCATTCACCTTGCGTGTACCATACATATGTTTAAATAAAAGTTGTACTTTTTATCTACACAATACGTCCTATTCAACGACTACACCTAGAAAACGTACGAGTCTCCTAATCCCGAAGGAAAGGATAATTAGTATTTTTTTTGGCAGCTTCATTTGTGCGTAGTTCACTATAATTAATTTAATTCCTTTATAAACTTGGTAGATTTCAATGTCTTTTTCATCAAACGCTCCATATTCCAAATTTCATTTAAAAAAAAACGTAAAAATTAGATAAAAAATCCATTTAAAAAATCCAACTCAGAGTTTTGATATACCCTTGTAAATTCATATCTCAGCTAATAAATATTCTCAATCATAATCCAGTAATTCGATCCCTTCTTGTCTTATATGCAAGATTCCACTTATTGTATCTATGACATATTTCCAGTAGCCTAGACAATGGACAAATTTACGCGACGACGACGCGTACATGTGTAATTCGAGCTTAAATAGTCTAACAATAGTTAATAATAATAATAATAATAATAATAGTAACAACAATAATGGAACTATATACACCCAATTAAAGTATGATAGTAAGATTTTATCAACAAGAAAAAACTTTATGCTATTATATCACAGTTGCCTGCGCAACTCGCACATCCTTCACTGATGATACCATTTATATCATTGGGAATATCTTAGGCAATAAATACTTGTGCATGTATAAATATTTATACAGGACTGTTATTTTGTCCACCCTGTATATTGTATGTACATATGTGGTATAGTATAGTCAATACTTTAACATACATACGCGCTGCATCAAAGCGACAAGTTAACGTTTTACAAGCAAGTGGTTTCGCGCCATTTTCTCCACATGCTTGCGGGCATAACGGTGGACAATGCGAGGGTATAAGATACCCAATGCCGATAAATTTAACGGTACACAAGACGGGGTACTTGGTCACCGTTTATGTAGGAGCTTTCTAATTACAATTAATCATAATTATCATAACCGTCCGTAGCACGTCGTATAGCTGGTTTGATTGATTTTGTTTAAATGAAATGAGTAGTACCAGTACGAAGAAGAGGATGCGTACTCCCAATGTAAGAGAAAGTCAGAGAAATAACTGTAAAGTTGAAACAGACGCATATAAAAGGTGTTTTAAATGTAAAAAAAATCATTTGAAAAAAAGCATTGTCTGTCGTGTTAAAAAATTAGCGAAGTTCAAGAAATTACTGTCAATCTTTGACCAAATGAATACAAACGTCTGATATCTATTTTGGTACCGATTGGTTGCGTCTTGCACTTCCTGCTCTTTGCTTCTCTAGATGTCGAACAGTGAATCGCGGATGGCACTTCTCGTGCGCAGGATTTTTCCATTTCTTTTCGATTCTTATTGATCTACTCTGTTTCTCTCTATCGCTCTTTCTTTATCCCATAAACTGATAGCTCGCCGATACTGGCTGCGGTGCTCTAGGTTGTGTGTGGGATATGCGTTGGATGTGACACGCCCTACACATAAGTCTACCTTCCAGTGGGTAGCACCTTTTGTCGGGTTCATCGGTCAGTTGCATTCCACAGTCCTCGCAGACGTAACAGTCCACGTGGAAGTCTTTGTCCATGGAAACTACTCTGACCGTCTCTTCCGTGCCCTGATAAAGTAAAAGAATGTTATACTGTGATAGGTGAACTTACCTATATATTGAATGTCATTTGATTACCTCAACTGGCGTTATCCCTTTGCCACAGGATGCACATTTCGGAGCGAACATTCTGTGATAATCATTAACGCAATAAATTTTATTGTCCACGTCCACAGTAAAAGGTACACCGTCCAGACATTCGTTGCAAACACAGCATCTGAAGCATCCTGGATGATAGGATTTACCCATGGCTTGTAATATCTGAAAAAAGGCTTTTTAGTATGTTGCCATGACAATATATAAATTTGAAAAATTTCTAAACTCACCATTTCCATTATAAGATGACCGCATATCGCACATTTTTCTGCTGTTTGTTGAAAACCAGAATACTGAAAATTAGAAGAGATAGATTACTTATTTTTATTTTATCAGAGTCTTCGAATACTTACCAAATAATCTTCTTCGCAGTATACCCTCCCATGGACATTGTAAAATGCTTTGCCACGCAGTGCTCTACCACAGGAACAACAGATGAAACAATTCGTATGATAAAGATTTCCCATAGCCTGACAAGCTTGTCCAGCTCCAGTTACTTTCTCACCACAAGTATGACATATACCTAAAAAAGAAAAAGAAAATAAAGCTTTGTGAAACATTTCAGAAAATGTTCATAATATCAATTCTCCAAACACTGCTCCACTTTTTACACAATATAAAGAAGAGACGTACTCTAAACAAGTTCAACGAGTGGTGTGTCTAATCGCAGAGAATTAATAATAGACTCACAGCTGGCGATAGGCAAAACAGGACCCGCCATCGCAACGACGGATTTGCATGGATTAAGTAACAAGGTAGTAAAAAAATGTTAGTGACAATTGAACGAAGCCTTTGAAATTACGCCTAATGAAATAATTCACGTAATTAATTAAATTCTTATTTATTAGGTAAATTCCACGACTTAGTTTCCCCGAACAAAACACTCGCGAACTAAACTAGTATTCAGCAACGGGTCCAACTGGTCTATCTATAACGAGATTAGTTACTGCAGCAACGACCCACAGACTGACTAGTCGTACGACTAGAGCGACGTGTATACAGTACATTATAACGTGAAACGTAATGGTCGTTGATATATGCTGTACGTTTTATGTTGGGTCTGAACTAAACTGCTGGAACTTCGACGAGTAAATGAAAAACCAGCAACAATAAATAAATTGAATTCTGGACCAAATCCAGAATCCTGTGCTATTCCGGTTCAAAGATGATATACGTTGTATTGTTTGGTATAAATTCCAGAAACGTCATGTGAATGTCATCTAAACATTGGAATTATGGTGGGGGATGAAGAATTTCTTCCTAATTATGAACCGGGTACCACACTAGAGTCTAAACCTTGCAGAGAGAATCAATGGATGATCTCATCTACAGATAACGGTATAGGATCTTAAAAGATTCATTCTGATTTTTTGTTATTGCCGATAGGTAGATCCTCACCAAAGTATTCTCCCTCCTCTTCCTGTTTCTCCATTTCTTCCTCCAGCTGTCGGGTTAACTCCTCGATCTTTCTTTCGGCCTCCGTTGGTCCCTGCTTGCCAAGAAATTTGTGTAGGTTTCAACGTCATGGAGTTTAATATCGTATGCTAATTTATGCTCGGATTCTGTGTCTCTTTTGCTAGTTTCGAAAGGAGCATCGGGTGAGAATAATTTTATCTTTTTCTACAACTGAGGTGAGAAGATATTTTTAATGGGAAAAGTTTTGGACTTTCGAGACTGCAAGAATCATATGATCTGTACGGACTTTCTTTAATAACGACCAATAATACTATTCTTTGTCACGGAGACTAAAATACCAACAAAAAAGTTTCAGAAATATTATAGATAAAATTTTGGTCATGTTCTCAGAAAATAGATAAATAAGGAAACTGTACTGTGTCAATATTAACAGAAGCTATATCAATACTGACAGTAGTTGGTTTAATATACGTGTTATCAATTTTCACATGATAATGCTGCACAATATTTTTCACTATACTATGTAGTACCATGATAGCGTATAATAGTCTCATACGGAAAAGTAGTACCACCCGTTATACAAGTAGCGCTAGACCGTAAAGGAGCAATGAAATCATCGGTCATCAATGAAATCATCGTCTGACCTGAAGAATAATTTTATAGCGCAATAGTGAACACGTCTTTGTCCTTATGGACATTGCGTAAGTAATAGAAGACCCATGAGTGTGAGTATAGTTAATTTAAAAAGATCCTTACAGATGGTCGTGGTGGTGTAACGTTATAAGGTAAGAGTCCTTTCCCAGGAGATGGTTTAATGGGTGGACTAACGGATTTCTGAACGTGAGCCACGGGTTCAGGTGTCCTTTGCAGCATGGGTACGCCAGCGTTGAGAAAGACGGGTCCAGCTACTCCACTGGTAACACCTGGTGGCAGGCTCGTAATCCTAGGACGGTGAATACCAGGATCATCCCCTGGAGCAGTGGACGCACTAGTGACAGGTGCATGAACTAGTCCGCGCACAGGATTGTCCGTGGAGGAATGTCTTGGTGAACTGATAGAACTATGAGTTATGTCTGGTGCTACTTGAGCATGAGTAGGACTCGTCTTCGGGGAGTTCCTGGAGTTATTATGAGGAGCAGCTATCCTCATGTCTCTGCTAGGTGAGTATATAGGAGAATTGCGCGTTCCTAGTGTTTCTGATGTCTCGGCAAATCCTCTGTCGTTCTGCGGATTGGATATTCTTATTTGATCTGGTCTAGTAGGTGAGAACATTGGTGAATTTCTTAGACTGGATTGTTCACCAGGTTCAATCTGGGGCTGAACTGTTCTCATTTGATCGGAACGGTTGGAGGTGTAAATAGGAGAGTTCCTGGTTGGAAAATCTCCACGGCAATCCTGATTGTGATAATTTCTATCATTTTGGGGGTTGTTGGAACGGTTTGAAGAGTATACCGGTGAATTCCTGCAGGCCGATATCTCTCCACGGGATGATGTGTTGTAAACTGGTGAGTTTCTGGCTGATGAATCTCCGGCGTAGTTTACACCGGTACTCCTATTAGCAGAATCAACATACTGCTTGTAAAGTGGTGGATTCTCCTGACGGAAGCCTTGTCCGTTGTCGGGTTGAGGTGGTCGATAGCCTTGTTGGGTGTTATCGACCACATTACTGCGATAATGATGGGGTTCCGCTGGGAGGCGGATGGGCGGGGATTCACTGTGGTAGGGAAGTCCTGAACGTGGAGAGTGTTGTTCTGGCGAATAACCAAAATTTCGATTAGTCTGTAGTTCAGAGGGTGGTACGTATGCGCTTCTGGAAGCTTGAGTATCAGAGTTCGTGGACGTTTGATATCTCAGGGTAGAAGCTGGATCGACGTTGCAGGTACCCCGGGTTAAGCTGGAACCGTCGAAGCTTTGAGTACGACTTTGTCCCAGGATACGCTGCTGCGAATTTCTTTGAGCCTGACCTAGTTTACCAGTCATCACTACGTAATCTCCACCATTAATGGTAGCAGGGTGATAAAAATTAGGTACCTGCGGGGCGGGTTTGTTCTGAGAATCAGAAAAATGTACTTCCTGAATATTCTCGTAGACGGGCGGCGCCTCGTAAGGTGGTAGTTCCTTAGCTGGTGATGCTGTCTGATAACGATTGCCGGGCGGTACCTGAGGTTGAGCCTTTCTGAACCCAGAGTCGTAAGCCTCCCCAGCTACAGAACCACGAGGACTTCCTCTAGGGCTTTTGCGCGATTCTACAGGATGGTAATAGGGTGGATGAGCCTGATTCTGAGGGTAGTACTCGATATTCTCATAAACGGGTGCCTGTTGTCCAGGACGACTTTGATGTTGCTGCTGCTGCTGCAGACCTATCTGCTCGACAGGCTTAGGAGTAGCAAATCTCGAAGCAGCTATTATGTTTTCACGCTCGTACATCTTGTAGTCGGGTGGTGGTTGTCTGCTCTCGGAAGCGCCCCCTTCAATGAAGCTTTCAATGGCCCCAAGAGGACGGGGCCCACGCACGTCCCTGGGGTTCCTCGAGACGGGCACCTGGGCCTCGGGTCGCGATCCTGAGACACGCCCGACCCCGATGACTCCTTCCCCTGACTCATCCCCCAGCTGGAGGTAACTTAGCTTCTGCACGTAAGCGTCGGCCGAGTCGCACATTGGCCAAGCGGTTCAGTACCGATAACCACCAATAAACGATTTCACAAAGCCAACCAGCAACACTGCCCCTGAACTTTCCACTTTTGATACTAACAATCTCTCAGCATCACTACGAGCTAATGTATTAGCTCTCTTGGTTCATGCGTAATCGGACATTTTATTCAGGATCAATGGACCACCGCACTACGTTCTGAGGGGACACTGCGCGCTTACAGTGGGTCACTTGTCAAATGCTTTTAATAAGGTTCCCTCTTCGTTCCGCTGTGCGACTAATAGATGAAATACGCGCAGAATCGGTCCCCTCCTGTATCTAGATGATCGTTTTCACACGATTTCGGGATACGCCCTGGGAATGGCAACCCTTGGACTTACTCCTTAATCGCCGTCGAACCACCTCGGGGATATACTTGTTACGAATGCACCGAGCGTTCACGATCACCACCTGCAAATATTCACAACACACGCACCGCACGCACGCACCGCCACTCGCACCAGCCAGAAACCTGCGAACATTTTCTCACTGTCTGTTAGGCTCTTGAAACATGCAGGATTCGACGTTTGGAGGCGACACTGTGTTTTACGGAATGAGCGCACTCTGTGATCCTAAGTTGCGACCAAGAGTTTATGAATTCGTGTTACGAATTTCCATTTAATTTTAAAGCAACTACCGATTGACGCTATAGACAAGATATCTACTATCGTTAACGAAGGATAAATAGACAAGAGATATGTGTTCGGTGCCGCGCAAATCTGACATATTGACGCATCATCGATAATGCTGCCCCCTATGAGGCGAAGCTGGTATTAACAGGTAATGTAAGGATTTAGTATACCAGCGGTCGGTAATACTTATCGCTCAGGTCTCTTAGCTAAACTTTTCTTGCACACTGTCTAGTCGCGTGTTTTGCAACTCGCGCGCCACGTTAGATACGATGACTGATATAAATTTTCTAATAAAAAACACTAAAAATATTGTATAAAATTTCATAGTTAAAAAGTTACAAATCAATAATTCCATTCGTATTTCATTTCAATACTCACAATGTGTATTGAAAGAATTGTTCCAAACCACAATCAGAAAGATGTTATGCTGACTTCGATATCATTGAACTTCTATTCCATCACCCTATCCTAATTCCAAGGATCATCGAAGGCCTTGGGCTGTCTAAACGACAGTTAAGGACACAGGATACTTTGAAAGAGCGTTGCGAGAAAACCGTTGTAGTCGTGAGTATCGTGAACTGCATAGTAATGATTGGTAATTCCACTGCATCCAGCATGCACCTATCGAACAGAACATGAAAACATAATGTCCTACGAGTGTCTTGACGACGTTACGTGCGTCGGACTACACATTTTTATTACTTCGTCCCTCGAGATCTCCGAGGGTACTAACCCCGTCTTACGTGAGACACGTTACCCTCACGAGGACCATAAAGTGTGAGAACTATAGACGTTAAGTATATTAAAAATTTGTAAAAAAAACTTTTTACAACGTATACGTGAAAATAAGAGAAAATTCCAATGGCGCCAAATTTAAATTAAATATAAAGAAAGCTCGTTACATATCTTTACTAATTTGCTCTTTGATCCACTCCTTCTCGAAACGACTTAAGTGCTTTAATTCCGTCTAATGAACACTAAAAACCCACTGTCTTTCTCCGTAGTCGTTTTACTGAATTGGAATCGATGAAAATTCCATGCAAATACTGGAACCGTACAGGAGCTGTGACAATTCCTAAGAATCGATCACGAAAGACAATTCCACGAACATCGTCAGCCTATACAACTCGGACCAGAAAGAATTATCTGAAATGCATCGTCTTAAAATTTCCATAAAAGAACACAAATCCACCATCTGTAATACCTACAGTCGAGGTTAAATATATACCACCATAAAAATACGTAAATCCAGTACAAACCCCTAGAGCAACCCTTCAGGATTCCATCCCTAGAAAAATATCGTATGCAGGATGTGGCCTTCATAACTCAGATCGTATCCTCGAGTGGGGAATACCGAATGTACAAAAAAGTATACAAAAAAAATATTATGCCCAGTTAAAAAAAATCAATACCAAGCCCACTTTACAACTGTCTGCAATCGTAACGCGTGCAACTAAAATAAAAATTTCTCATCTACAGGAATTTGAAAAAGTATCGATATATCAAGAGTATCGATTATACGTCTGCCCAACGCTACGTCCTACGCTAGAAGGAAATTGACTTTTCAGTCGACCATTCGAGCTGCCCACTTGTTGGGCAATATATGTACAGTTCAAGTATGGCATAGAGACACGTGGGCGTGACCTTACCCAACGAAAACTTTATTTTCGAAAGGTGAGAAAGAAACATCGATTTCATGATTTTTCACCACTCGTCTAATCCACCTACGTTCATCCGGCCCACGTTTAACTTTCCAGTGCCACCTGCGATCTCGCCTCGCCGTTTGTACAAGATGTCGATCGATACGTCACTCTCTGTCCTAAGACATACGCATTCAGAAACGCATTGCAATGCGCGATGCTGTTTTTAGATTAGCATACACCCAGATACCCGTGATATTAATCCACGTCTTAGGAACAAGGGGAGCCACTACGTAACAGTTTATACGACCCGTTCGAAAACACTGTGGCTTTACGGTGATGGCCGTTGACCCTCTTGTAACGAAATACCTATTTATATTTTCCGAAGTTGTTAACTTGAGTCGCGACGCAAGCTCATCGATTTTTCAAACGTCTATCCCGGATAGCTCCGTCGAGATGAATGTATCATTTTTATTGTGACTTATTTAGCGACTGGATCACGGACAATCGGTGAGAAGAAAAGCAGTATTTTTTTATTCTTGAGACTCCTTAATTATTTATTTTAAATATTTACTAATTAAGTAAATTTTTTATTTTCTAATTTGTACATATATACATATAATTAGATCGTTACCCAGCATCGTTATACCAATCAAAATTTATGTTAGATTCTACGCACCTGCGTGCTTCCACGACAAAACGGAAGTGCAACGACCAAGTGCAGTTGCAATATAAAAAAATTAATTTAACAGAGTCTCTCATGTTCCAGGCATCGTCGAGTTCTCATGTGCGCGTTACGTCGATACTATAATAAACAAGAGTCAAGCAGAGGCGACACAGTCTCACGCTACTACTGTCATGCGTTAGATATACGCACGTGCATACGTCCACGCATATATCCCAGGCTCGGTAGAGTCGCAGGCCGAACAGGAAACGTAGTTCTATGCAGCCTGCATAGCTCAGGATGTACCAGAATAGAATGATACCTACGTAGGTACCGATGGAAACCGACAGGAGGAAAATAGAGGACCACGTCGGCATTATTTACCTGTATTATTTAATTGGCTGGAAAAACTTGCGTTAACTTTCTATAGAATTTTTTTAAAATATTTTTTTCCTGCTCTTTTCAAACCTTCGTGGTAAAACATTTCTTAGAGACGGGTAAATTATCTTGAGGCATTTTTCCGGTTGGTCTCTTATCGCTTCTCGTATCATCTGCGCTTTCCTTACTGTAATTACCCACTGCTTCAGGACGGGTATTCTTCTTGCTACCGAATCGAATTCCATCTGTCCTTTCTGTCGACGCTCGGCGCCCAGAGCGACGGAAGTTCTGACCGGTTTTGCTTTTGCCTTCTGAGCTGGCGTTCCTTTGCGTTAATTTACTTGTATATCTATATCTATATGTCTATGTATACAGTCATTCAATTTGAGCACTGTATATGTATACTCCATGTATACAAACTGTGCGTGTCAGATCTGCCGTTTCTTCGTCGCTACCTTGTCAAGAATTCAGCAGGAAGTATTATAGCTTGGGAAGAAGTTCTTAACGGAGCTTGTTTGAAATTCTTCAGGAATTTAAAGAACAGTAAGGATACTGTATGCTGGCTATATTGGTCTAGTAAATTAGAGCAGAGATTACGCCATTGAATAAGGTATATTGGTATTTTAATGTTTATTTCTTGAAGTTAGTTCTTGCTTGCGTTACGTAACAATTGTGTACGTATGACTTGATATTTAGCCGATCTTATTAGCTTCGTAAATCGGCAGATCTACAAGGGTAATGTCGATACTACGCGGTGGCACTTTGGTTTCATTAACATTGAATGGATTTCAGGGATGGTAATGGCTTAGTCTGTTTACTGGTGGTGGATGAGGAGGGCAGTGGGAAGGAGGGACAAGAAACTGGAGAGAGTCTAGGAAGAAAAAAATCGACGGAGAAGAAACGCTCGATCCAAGACACTCGTGCATTAGCTCGTTCTACAAAAGCCTAACCCCGTATCGTAAATCCTCTCTGTGTCCCGGGTGAACGATGTGTCTCGTAGATATTCGTGCATTCGGAGAAATTACTGGATATTTTTGTAATAAATTAGTGACACGGACGAGAGAAACAGAACGCGCCGTCGGGGCCCTCTGGCGCCGAGTGGTGGCAGCACCGTCGCTCCTCAATCTAAAGAATATACATGTGGATGGTATGTAACAGAATTTTGGTTTACAAGATCAGTCATAAATTTTGTCCTTTGAATAATTTTGTTGGTTTTATAATTAGTGGTAAAAAAATTTTTTTAGAGAAATATGACGTCTGGGTATCTGCGTGTTGTTTGATATATTATATGGAGAATTTTCTTAGAGATGCAGGCTTCGTGATGATTTTTGCTAGGTGCATCTTGAGATCTTATCATAAAAATACATCTTTATTGTCGTTCCTGTCTCAGGAAAGTCTTAGGAAATATCACGGCAGGCACTCAGGAGCGTTCCCATCCGAAAACAATGGTGTCTTGACAAAGAAGAGTCTGCTTTCCTTTCTCAGAGTACGAAGCGTGCTTGTTGTGTTGGGATATTCTTGAAGAAAAAAGAGAGAGAGAGTTGGGGGGGGGGAGAGAAAAAATAAAATAGAGAATAAACCACCAGCCACGACGAATGGAGTGTTTCTATGAGACGAAGATTCTCAATTCTCGCGAACTTCCTCACGACCTTAATTCCTCCACCGTTCTCCCGCAATTTGTATCTTTTTTTTGAACACCCGTTACACGAAAACAATTGCATAGAACTTTGGACGCTTTTTAAGTATCCAGAAATTTACTCACGGATCAAAAAGTATTTTTTAAAACGGTAATTTCGGCCGTTAAGAATTTCAGTTTAAATCGTCTTTATGAACCCGTCGTTACGGACGAGACTGCATAGTGACGCAACTGAGTCACGCAGTGTCTGATGAGTCGTTAGTTTCCGTAGCGTTGACGACGTGAGAAATACCGTGACGATTTTTAGTATTCTGTATAAGATCAATGATACTTTATAAGAAGACGTTAGTGCAGAGTATGACTAGTGCAGTACAAGCAGCTGACGTATGTATAGGTATATTGAGTACGTGCGAGAAGCGGCCATGTTGGATATCAATGAAAACGTCTAAACATCGTTGCGAACAAATGTCAAAGTGAATTTTATCGCGTTAACATCCTGCACCGTTGAAATTCCAAATCAGTCGTCGCTGTTGGTCATCCTGGCAAGTACCTGGTAAACCAAACATCCCTAGATCGTGAAACGTCGAAGAAAGAAATACCATTTACGACGCCATCGTTGATACGTGAATTTACGGCGGGAGTTCTCACTCTTAAGAATTTTCTTAGAACCGACGAAGTACCAAAGGGATGCTTGTGTACGGATTAATGGGAGTGACGAGTTTCGATTTGTCGAGGTTACGTTACGTTATGCATGACCGACTCTACGGTATGGTGTGACGAAACACCGTAGACGTAGTTACCTTATAGCCATAGCAGAAAATGATGTTGCTTCTGGTTTCTATTTATCGTGGAAGAATATCAGATGCAGTTACATATCAGATTGGACGTCTAATTAAAGGTTAGTAGAAAAAAAATGTATAGAGTTACTGTGAAGAGATTCTTTTTTGGTTATTTAAGTAAAAACATAATTAATTACGGTACATATTCATATGGACGTTTGTAACTATTTTTTTCTTTATTTGACAGCTGTCAAAATCTGAATTCTTTGTAAATCGAAACGGTTAAGACTCGATGGCTGGATAGAAATGTTCTACGGAAACCATTACCGGTTTAAAGATGTATTTTCATTTGGTAGGAATGCCGTCGAGTTTACTAGGCAGTAGTTGGTACGAGAGGAAACATTAAGTTTAAAAAAAATTGTGTCGGAAAGTGAATAGCGTATCCAACGGGTAGAGAAGCCAGGCACCACAGTGTGAGGTCGAATAGATAGGGGCCTTATGGTGGAAACTTGTTCATATTTCGCGTATCCGGAACGGAAGTTGGTGAACGTAGTGCACCGTAGTCAGAAATGAATGTGAACCATAATAATAGAAAGTTACATTGGAGTGTATATACATATACATAAGAGTATATTTTAATATGGATATTTCAATGGTAAATAATTAAGGAAATGTACAGGACTTTTTCATTATTTCATTTCTGTTAATTGACTTTGGGCTCTTTTAATTAGTACACAGACTTAGTCGTGTCTGACATTAATAGCATGCACTGATTTATTTTATTACTCCTATGATCAACACATCTAGTCTGCACCGTGATATTTTCATGGTTTTATGACTTCGCGTGTGTCCCATAAGACACTTTACCTCTATTGATAACGTGTCGTTGCACCTTGATTACAGTAGACTGGGATGATTTCTTAAGATTTTATCAGAAGGATGACCATAAAATTTGTTCAGGATATTTATTTGTGTAAATTATCAATGAATTATTATAAATTTTTTATTGATTTTAAAAAATAATTTTTATTTCAACATTTCCGGTATAAAGCAGGATCATTTTCTATATTTTTAAGGTGAGAGGAAGAAGTTACCATGTGTCAGCTGGATCACTGCCGGAAGTGGACAGGCGGCCATGATCGGTCAGGCGAGATGTGCTCTTGCGTTTCCGTTTAGTAATTGTCCATCCGACTCTTAACCTCCAACTGGACAGCCTCTCATTTTCTCAGCAGGATGCAGCACAGCATCCCATGCAAATCTTTGTGGCATCCCGTAAAGGGATACAGTACCGTTAGTATTTTCTTGAATAAAATTCCACGTGCTCTTTTATTACCTTATATTGATAAAGTCTATAGGTCACTTGGTGACTCTTAGTATGCATTTGGTATTATATTTTAATAGCAAGCCGGTATTTCTTTTTAAACAAAACTTAAAACATCAGCGTCATCGTTAACTCTAACGGATATCCATTGCCGCAACTTTCTTAACCGATTGACTCATTGAAATTACATTAGATTAAGGCGTTATGGTTGTGCTTATTGCTGGTTTGCGTTAAATATTAATAGACACTATATACAAATTTGTATATAGTAATACGGACTCGTTATAAAAATTGATAATGGCATATTCTATTAGTAAAGATTAAATACTTAAAGTCACGCGTATCGTGGAATTTTGAAAAATTAATCAAAGCCACATTAACATTGTCAAATATGGAAAAAGGGTTTTTTTGATGAACGTCGAAAAGTTCGAAATTCGATAATTATTGTGAAACGGACAGGACGTGAAGCGGAATGTCGTAGGCGACTAGAAATGGCGTAAAACTGTGTCACGGGAAGTCACTTTTAAATCCCGTAAAAGTTACTATCAGCTTGCATTGGCACCTGTTAACCGAGTTACATTAAATAACGCTTTCCATTTCCTTGGATATTAATGTTTTTTTTTATTTACGTAACACGAAATTCCATTGATACAAAAACAGACAAAAGATAAAATAAAATTTATATCACACGAAAAAAGTCAATTAAATAAAGATCAAATGAAAAATTCACTCATGTTACTTCATTCAATGACATTCCGTTTCCGGCTTTCGTCACGGTCAGGTAGGTCAGGTTCCGCCGGAAGTGGAAGAGAGAATCATTGTAGAATCAAAAGACGGAAATGGCGTTCACGTATCTTTGACTGATTGAATTAATCGACCGAGTACATGTAACACACACGCACGTGTTCATTGTTCATAATAAAATCGCAAGCGAATTCACCGGAAGTCCAAAAGTCAGTTCCGCTAATTAAATTATTTAACAATAAGAAAAAATTTCTGTAAAATAAAAAGTTATTTAAAAAATTTTTCATCTCCAAATTATGTATCCACCATCAACGTCTGCTAATACTGTATATATGCACAGTGTATGACTATGGTGTTTACTAACAAATATATAGGTATATAGATAAATACACAGATCAACCCCCATATCCTATCACGTGATATTCCTATGTAATCACATTAGCGTGTCTTATCATATAGGGAAGTTTTGAGGAGGGACAGTGTAATGGTTCCTGTCTTCGTGGGGGAGCGCGGGGGGGTCGAAAGTGCAATGGACGACCACACCTTAATAAGGGTGCGGTTCAGGGTGCGGCACGACTGCACGATGCCCACGTGGGCTATCCCTTATATTTTTCCTGCACATCCCTATCTCGTATTCGCCATAGGTAATAGTAATACTGCGTGGTTAGCCATATTGCGAAGGGGTTGTTAAGCCATGGGGTGGCCGTTGTTTGATGGCTGTACAACATGCCATGGCTTAGCTCTCATAAATTGGAGAGACTCGTAGACCCTTGGTGGCGCCTTTAATCTGTTTGCAATTGGGCTCGACAATTTTCTTGGACAATTGCAGAAATATGCGAGTCCGATGAGAACGGCGACTCTTGGGCGGCTTAAAATAATTAAACAATAGGATCAAAATGATTTATGTTTACAATGTGTCTAAGGTGTCTTAGTCATAACTTCTTCGTCACTTAATACTCAGATAAGATAATTATTTTGATTACGTATAAATATGGCATTGTTATAGAATGGATTTTGACCACTGTAGTAGCTGGATATTCTTATCGTTAGTAAACAGCTGTTCGAGTTTCATTGCTACTGATACGATATTTGTTAGATATTGATGCGACATAAAAAATTTGTTGGAGAGAGCGTAAATTTAGGGGGAGAGTTTTGATTAAAATTCCAAAATTCTTCGACTTCACTTTTGTACAGGAAGTGGAGCAAATTTTCAGCTGCTCCTTATGGGGGACCGTCTTGAGGAATACTAAGAATTTACAGAGCGTATAATACGAGTCAATCCCTGACCAGGAAACAGTTGACCCGTGTAACCAGTAGCCACTCCTGGATCGATTTGGATCTATGGATCGATATGTAGGTATTTTTTTGTTTAGGGGTTCGCATGCTGAGACGGAAATTAAATTAAGAGAGTCTGTGAGCAGAACGGTAGGTACGTCGAGATGATTAATATCCGTGAAAGATTTTGAAGAGATACTTCCGGTAGATAATACTGAATGGATTTTTTTTTCACCATAAATAAAATTAGGGGATGAAGTTCCGGTCTTGAACCAAAAAAACCAATCGTTAGTCGGGATGTCTAATGATTCGATAATGCTTGGATGACTCGGCTGATTCTACCGGTTCCGGTTTCTCTCACCCCTTGTGTTTGATTGAGGTTCGCCATAAAAAAAAACTATACACACCTCTCCGACCATGGTGGTCGTGATTTTGGTGAATTCAAAATTTAATGAAGATACCCCATTCTTATAAACACAAATATTTCTCAAGGGTTGTATAATCAAAAGTATAATGTACAATGGAGATACTGTTCTTTGGTTACCAAACAAATATCGGTCAGGTTATGGTGTCCCATGGTGGACTATATTTTATCTCTGAAACACAGTCCCTGCTGCAGTATGTTATCTCCAGTAAAAAAAAGCAGCAAAAATACCACGTATAATAATTTTAAAAAAACACCATACACGACACCGTAAAAGAGGGAACATTGCGTGTTTCGCGTGGATACCCATAACTAATCTTATCAGTAACCCCATAACATTTTCACACACCCAATAAAACCCTGTAGAAAAAAAATCGTCTGTATTCAGAGGGACGAGCTGCGGTGGCACAACATCATTAGGAAAACAACACCCATGGGAACCCCATGGCGTTGACCATGGGGATAGATAATGTCCCATCGGAAGGTTCCCCCAATCTATAGGACACGAAGCAATTCCGGATATGGGACTTGGCACGCAGACCGGAAGTGGGCAGTGTAACGGTGAAGCCTCCCAGAAGGTCATATAAACACCCCATGGATTTAATTCTAATAATAGAAACGTGTTTGGGAGACTTTTATCAGTGATGTAATATTCTTCATTTAAATCTCCATAGAGTTTAATTTTTCAAGCTGGGTAATACTGCCAGTCTCCTTTAAGGCCCAAGGAACAGGTTCGCCTTGCAAGGTGAGATGCATGCGTACTACCTTCTTCTTTTCACTCTGGGTGCATACGAGTGTGCGAGTGTGTGTCACGCAAGGGTACACGCATCCCGGAATGGCACATGAAGTACCCATGCCTGTGGGAAAGTAACACAACACCATGGGACCTACCGGCTGGACCGCTCTGCCGAACTACCATAGCGCATACTTTGCCCATGTGTGACAAGACTACCGTAGCAGGTTTTGAGGTAAAAGCTTGACCACCGTGATTCCGAATAAATTCCATTCTTGAAAATCCCATAAATCCCTATGAGATTCCCATTAAAAAATACATTCGAAATATTGGAGGTAATTAGAACTATAATGAAGTACTAGTCGATGACATCTAGGCTATTTATAACTCTTTGGTATCGATATAGTCAGATTGGACCTTATCACTTGATAATCTCTTACAGGTCTCATTTAACAAATGTTATCTCCATACCACGTGCAAGTGCGATGATCACGTTGCGCAGCATCCCAAGGTAGAATTTATCTCGACTATGCAGCTGCGGTTTTATCAGTTTTGTCGTAATTGAATTTTCTGCCAAGAGATGCTCGGACGCAACTATATGAGCGAGTTGGTCCGCGCTGGAATAAAGTGATCCTTGTTTGAATAAAGTAAAGCCGAGTACACAAGCAAAAGAAAAATCGCGATCGTGCGCTTCGTTGAGGTCGTGCAATTTTACGTTGCGGCTTCGTCTTGAGAGTTGCGCTTTTTGATCTTTTAAGAATTTCTTACTGATGCCGGCGCCTTGGACAGTCTTAGAGGCCTGCGACTGTCGCACATTAAGAACGCTCCTCGAAGATAGCTCGTTGAGGTGTAAAAGGTCCAAATCGTCAAAAACGACTGCGAACCAGGAAAAAAGAGTGGATCGTAAAATTCTTTGATCCGATGAACGGTGCGATCGCTCATCGTCAGATTTTTCGACTCGATAATTACTCCGTGGTAATTTCTACTTGAATTAACGGGTACTGCCACTTTTTTTATCCTTCCTACCAGTTACCCCCCACTACTGTCATCATGAGACTTGGGTGGTTTTGCGCTCCACACCTTTTTCGGGCAGGTAGCTATAGGTACCGAGTTACTAAATTTTCTCTCCCACCCACGTAACCTTTTCTGAGAAAGGCAGTCGAGATTCAGTATACCTGGCCGCCATTTTTTCTCTGTAGAAACCGACTAGTTTGTCTGCCCTAAGGGAGACCATGGACTAAGGTCAATGAGATCTTGATCGAGAACAATTTTTTTTAACTCTCACACGACACCTCAGGTAAGTTTGATAGAGGGGGGTGACAGTCCTTTTCTTGAATTTTTTGGTGAAAGGGGAAAAATTCGAGGGAGAATGAAAAAGAAAATTTTTAAATCGGTACTACCGTGGCGCCGTAGGTGGTTCTTTGTTGAGTAGAGAGTAGCTCGGCTCTTTAGATATAAGGCGAGAGAATCAAAAGAAGCTTTATAATAACGTCTTCTACGTTCTCTTACGAGATCTTCGGACTCACGCCCTTTTTCTTACCAGACTTTTACGCCCACGCACTCACGCGCTCATCCACTCATGCACCGAACACGCTCGACGGAAGGTCGTTTTGTTTCCTACTCCTTGCCCGCTTACTACACTCTCTACGCGACTCAGAAGCCTCAGTCGTAGCGTAGCGCTCGTAGTGTGCACATCGCATGCAGGTTTGCGTCCGGCTAGAAACAGTGCAGTGATGAAAATTTGAGTAGTTATTTGTTTTGTACAAAAATTATATCTGAAATCGTCGTACTAAAAAATCAAACCAAAATAAATTTCTTAAAGGCATAATTCCTGGGAACTGTTTATAACCGACTTTTGAGGAGACTTTTATGGAAAGAAACTGAAACAGAATTTTTAGTTTCTTTAACAAGTGTCAATTCGTTCGTGATATTTATGTCTTGCTAAAGTCTTACTAGACAGTGACTTATGTCTGACAACCTAGTGCTGTGTTCATAAACATTACGTAAATTTCTTCATTTATCCCGGAGGTGTTGGATAGTGAACTTGGATAATTTCAATGCCACTTGTTTGTCATACAAACATGATTCTCGTGCATTGATTTCACAATAAAAGGAATTTTCTTCGATTGGCAAGAGTGAGTATTTGTATATAATTAATTAACATGGCTTTCTACATATTCACAAGTATTAATCGCTATTATATCAAATCTGATATCAAAATTTCCATTGGATTTCATAGTACCGCTTTCTATTGATGACTATTTCCATTCCAATAGATTATACGACATAACGAAGTGACTATTATTTCCAAGAAACGAATGACTGACGTCTGTCAGTAATCCTGGAAGTATTTGTCGCATTCGGTAACGTAGCAGAAAGATAGATCATTTAACGATCTTTCATCCTAACGACTTCAGACTCCAATTTTTCAAAAGCCTAATGAGCAACAGTTTTAAAAATACGAATACCTCTATCTACAGCCAGTGCCGATCTACTGTTATGTCTAGATAATATACGTGTTTCTTTCTCTTGTTTTGTAGAAATCAAATAAAGGATGCTCAAACACGTGTCGGTCTCGCCTTGGCGAGGGCGAGCAGATAGCGTCAGTCTTGCTTCAAGTGGTGGTGCTAGTAGCTGCGGAAGTGGAAGCCCAACTCCTGGACATACGCCACCGCCCTCGAGGGCATCGTCGTGCGCCTCACTAGCGCCTCTAACGGCCCTTTCGAGCTTCTCACCGGCGGACTCAGCACCCCAGCAGGTTAGTCCATGTTGAATATGCAGATTTTATTTTCCTACAGTCGAGTTCACAACGGAGCGATTCAGTGTAGATTGTACACGGTTTTAACGATACATTAATAATGCGAGATCGTTGGAGGAAAACCGTATGACGCACGACTCTAAATAGGAATGTTTTTAACAAAAATTTATTTCGTCCAATTGGCGCTGCTAAACGTCATTCGGACTGGTTGGAAATTCAACGCGCAGAGACAAGGACGAAATAATTTTCGCTGTGCTGGTTGCGTTACGTTTACATAGCGAAAAATGTTTATTCGATACTTGGCGCTGGGTTGCACGTCCTGCGAGAGTCTCGATTTCTCACGCGATTCGACAGCCAATGGCAGCTCTCGAACCATGGATATCTTTTTGCGCCCTAAGAAATACAAGAGCGAGTACGAAATGTCCCCTGCAATCGGTTTGATGGTTCGTATACGAAGCTGCTTCTACGGTTGCGTCTCACAGACTTGACAGAAACATGTGTTCTTTTTTTTTGACGACTTCATCGAATTTGGTGAGGGACTCTTCGAAGGACCCTTTTTTACCCTGCGTATAGTCGCTCTCTGTAAGTTACGTAATTGTAAAGAAAAATTTCTTGTTTAGATTAACTCGTCTCTGACATCGATCTAATTTTAAAAACGTATTATTTTTTATTGTTTGTTTTGTTATCTATGGATATTCAAATTTGAAAATATATCATGGACGCTTTTACTCTTGCTTGCTTGTTCAAGATGCGTCTGTGTGCTAACAAAAGTAAATATATCTGATCCAATTTTTTTTCTTTCGATGCCTCCAGTCGCTACGCTGAACGCACTGGATCTTCTCGGGTTAAAATTCTTTGAAAAATTAGAAAAAAATGTGTGTAAGGTAAAGTGACGGAAAATGGAGTCGCACCTGTTGTTAAAATAGATTCGAGTAACAGGTATCGTGTGAACACGAATAATAAGAATCCCATTGAAATTTGGCCCTTTAAAATGTATCATGGATACTTCAGTGGGCTTTCAGCTATGGCGGCCCGACAATAAGAGCGGCAGGTTTCTCGAGGTTTTTGTCAGAGGCGAAGAATCCTCGGTGGGAACTGCGTCTCGAGGTCGTCGCACATTGCAGCCAACTGAGCAGTGAAAAACTCCCTGTACTCTACGTTAACCCCGACCAGGCCACTTAATCGCGTTAACTCTAAGTACCTTAAGTCCTACCAGCTTCTTCATCTGGTACCGTCAGAGTACTTTGTATTTATTATTAAAAAAATATTTCGTTTGAAAAATATTTTATTTAAATTTTTTTTGTACATTCGTAGTAATTATTCCTCGAGAAATTTCATCCTGAGTCGCACCAGTTTTTCTTTACCTTTGCACAACTGTCTGTTCCATATGATTAGGCCGCACTTTCAATAATTCATTTCCTGTGCTCACTCTACTGTGATGATTAATTAACGCTTACTTGTCGTCCACGGAAGTACCGTAATCAAAGTCTAAAAACTTTACGAAGTGTACAGTCTCTAGGCAGTTTGTAGGACGTAAGCGCAAAATGAGAAACCGATCTAAATAATTTTAATAAGAAAATTTAATTGAAATAATTCAAAATGGCGTGTCATCAGGTAACTCGTCCTTTTTGCTGATGACTCTTATACAGTCTATGCCCGAAGGTTTAGATGTCTGATACTACACGAGCTTAGGGCTAGTTTACATAATCCTGTTGAACATGTGCTGGCAAAAAATGGAGAAAATAAACGTAACCACGCGTTACTCGACACTCGACGTAGAACCTGAGATCGAAAGCAACCAGAAATACTTTTAAGTTTCTTCCTAGGGAATTTTTAAGTTACTAGTGACTTCTTACTCGTACCCTCAAAGCGCTAAAATTTTTCTTCATCATTTTCATTTAGTTCCACCATTCTCGCTCTCTCTCTCTTTTGTTTTTTGTATCTCTCTTACTCCCTATGTTCTTCGCTGTTCTCCGACTCTTGCAACATCCGGCGCGGCGGCCCGTGCTTCCGCTTCTTAACGTCCAACGACTCTATCTGTCTTTGCCCTGGAGAACAATCCTTCTACGTTCGTCCTTGACTCGGTGATTAATCTCTGAAATGGAGAACGTACACATATATTATTTATGTAATAAGTACTATGTAAAATACAAGTGTGTATATATATATATATATATACCTTTGGAGTAAACGTCAAAATGACATCTCATCGTTTTTACATTGTTTATGAAGGACATAGTTTTGGAGTAAGAATTACATACGACTAATGACATGTGTATGTAATATTTTTTTGTAACTTCTTTTTATTATCTTGAGATTACAGCGAGCCTCTTGATCGGTGTTGGGGACCGAGAAAATTGTTTAAGAGAATTAGTTAGCCAAACCCGCATATTGTCAACGGAACTGTCAAAATCTTTATACGTCCTCATATGGCGGTGGGGATGACACAATAGGTTATAATCAGGATACGACTCATCCAGATCTCCCTGTTTGAATTCGAGGATAAGGTCCCCTATGTAGAATCTGAGTGGAACGTACAGGCAGGATTGTCTTAGGCGTTTCAGACGAGACAGATTAGATTGGTCCAGATGAGATGAGGCTGGGATAAAAAATTTGAAATTTGAACGTTATCGCCTATTACAGTGTCGAGGTCAATTATCTAGGCAATCATTTTCTTATTAACAGTGCCTTGATGACCCTTCGATCTAATTACTGTCATTTCGATCGTTTCAAACGTATATCGGGTATCTTCGCTTCTCCTTTCTTCAGGATAATTATTGTCTATTATCTCACCCTATACATATATAGCTGTTGACAGTGCTGAGGATGAACTCTGGAAACGATTACAAAGAATATTTCGAATTTTTTATATTTTACATTTTTAATGAGACTTTTTTCTTAAAAATTTGACATCCCATTTACGGCCAAGAATACAAATCAGATAGAGCGCAATTTTTTTTGTAACCAATGGCCGCTTCCTAAAAACAACAGTCAAAATTGCCGGTTTAGATAAGAAGCGTACATTTGGTGAACGTCATCTGTCGATAACTTCAGACTTCCGACTGAAAAGATAAGACCTATAGCCCTTCCCTTTTTTACGACTATCACACTACTGTCTACTCCACCAAAGATCTTCGCATGCCGTATGCTGCTGGACCTGTTTCCTACGTAGTGCTTACTTTGTCTTGTCTATTTTTTTTTCTCTACTCCATTCTACCTCCGTCCTACCTTTTCCACGAAATTCTTGTGAATCTTCGCTTCCTCCATAGATTTATTACCTCCCCTTCGCCCAAACGAATAGACACGCTTTCGTAATTTCAGTGAGAAGGAATACCGGACGTAATTCATTTGGCGGGATTATTCAAATATTTTTTTTAATGTTTAAAAAAATTCTTTCTTTTCAACTCGTTGTGGGCTATGGTTTTTGTCGTTGGATTCTCGAAAATATTTTTTTCCCCAATTTTATTTATTTCCTTTAATGCAATATCATACTGCAATTCCATATATACATATATATATGTGTATTTATCAAAGTCAGTGACTGGTAAAACCAAGTCCGTCTCGCGACTCCAGACTGTCGCTTTTGCGAAGGTCAGTAAGAAATACTTTGATTCTCTTACGTCATACTTCATTTATTATTCTCGCGAAGTACGACAGATCAACCGGATGTAGCGATTATCCGGAAGATGTTGCTAGTCTTACAGAATACAAAGATTCATTAAAAGCCAGCTAATCAGTCCAGTGACTGGACGATTGAGTCGTTTATAAAAATCCAACATGGCGGCGAAATTAAAGGTCGTTATAATATGCGTGTTAAACGTAATTTCACGAGTATCATTACGCACGTGAGATCTAGTAAATTCCAATCGAATGAATGCGGCTGCGAATCACCGCGGGACATTGGTCACCCTGGTGAAAGCAAACCGTAGTACCTATACGTTTCTTGGTATAGAATGACTTTTAAATTGAAGTATCAATAAGAATCTTATCCATTCATGCCACTACACGGATCAAGTGATGAACTAGATTTGCACAGGATGAAAATAATTGTTATTAAATTTATTCAATTTTTCTCAATAAAATATAACAATTGATTATTGTACTCTATTGGGTATATATATGTATACATATTATTATGTATGCATATTTATATACATATTTGTCGCACCTCTTTTATGGTACTGAAAATCTATTAACGATCGACACGTCTCGTTAATAATTTCTTAACGCAATTACTCGTCACTCGAACGCCAGAAGGACTTATGTCACCGCCATGCAAACGATGACAAATCGTGTCAGAGAGTGGGTTTGGAATTGCATTCCCAGAATTTATTGGCTGCTCTCATCATCCTAAGATAAATCAATATTGAAATCACGAGACGTATAGAAAGTATCTAGGTGCAATTTAATTTTTTATTACAATTAAAATACAGTCGTCGTAGGGTTTTTTTATAGACATAAATATCCCTAGGCTATTATTACTTTCGCTTGAGAAATCGAACGGGCGGACTTAAGTCATTTTTCGATTTTCCCATTCTCTACAGTCCTTTAATCACTGTAATCTCTGTAGTGTAATATTTTCTTATACTATGATTTATACTTAAAATAATTTTTGTAACATTCCAAAATCTATTTGATTGTTGCGTATTTACGTATACGTATTTTTGGACGTTTATTTATAAAAAAAAAAATTCGTCTCGATCTTACCGTTTCTCTTTTTCATCCGGGATTCTTTCTCTGGGTCCATTTCTGCCAACCCCTTTTGTAACATCTGGCCCGAAGGTTCCCAACAGCTCCCATGCAATTGCGGTAAACTCCCAGCAGATGGCTACGCGCGCCCGAGTATTCGTGCCACGGCGTACAATGACGATTGCAACACTTAGCATTCTTCACGTACGGCATTGCGGGTTGCATGGCTTCTTTATGGGGTTTGAATAATGATACCTTCCGATCGGTAGTAACAATACCATGGACGAGGGAGAATTGGAATTTCACAGGGAGATTCCGTGCGACCGTCATGGATACAGCAAAGAATACCCCATCCTGTCGATTGCACAGTTTCCGTATAGAAATATTGAAAAAACCCCATAAACACCATACGACTTATTTTTTTTTCTTTCTCTTGCATTTAAACACGCCACATCAGTGACTCGTAGACGATCGCATGATCTTACTCCATAAGCGCCATCTAACTCTGGCATGAATTTTGATAGCTGACAATTACAAGTTGGGGGGTCGTAATTTTTTTAATCATTTTCTCTTAACGTATGGTAATGGCTTATGGTAAAATTATTGATTTTCGTAAGAAAAATAGTACTTCGAACGTTATTTTCTTTTGGGGTTTACTTCTTTTTTAGTTAAATTTATCTCGGGTTAACTAGCAACACTAGATCGTGTACCTCGAGCACGATTTCTCAGTGTTGCCAATCGAAAGAGACTAGCTATGAAAATGAATCTGAAGGTTTTGCGGTTGACGAAGAGTCTCGGATTACTTGGAGATCTATAGATCCTTTTATCGTAAGGGTAATCGTCTTGTTTCGTTGGTACCGAGATCTTCCTAGATGAAATTGTAGATTAATAAAAAGATATTACGTAAGGATCGATTACTCCGTGGCAGCTTCCCGTTACGATTTTTTTTATCTTTCGATTCTCTTCGAATCTTCTGCGATTTGCGAATGACGATCGCGATGGAAAATTCACGGAAATGTCATAGGTCGCGGATTTTTCCCATTTAATGATAACTAGTATCTATTTATATGGCAGAGTTTACCATTGAGTAATTCCACGTAAACCATTTGAAACGGATCTCTCTTCCTTGAGCTAATGGCTGTGAAGCTGTCTGGACCATCTGGCGCACAGTGCTTCTATTCACCCCCTTTTACTTTTCTCGTTTCATTTTCGTTTCTTTGGCTTCTAATCCAGTTGATAGTGTCCTATTCCAATAACAAGACCACGTGGCAAATGTCATTATCCATCTATTGGAGATTATATATATATCTAATCTAAAATATATATATATTACAGAGCCCTCGGAGTGTATGATTCTCTATCTGCCTATATGTCAAATATTTCGATGGATGTTTCATCCCCAAATAATAGGGAATGCTGATAGAGATACAATTGGGGAGGATACCAAAAAGACTTTGACTGCAGGATATTTGCCAGATAACCTTATTTGACTGTGGCTAATTATCGATAATGCGATAAGGTCACGTTGCCCAGTGGCTTCTCTCTGCTTCCGGTAACGGACAGTACCCAGCAAGTAAATGTATACCAAATGGGCTAACACGTACGAGAAGGATGCGATCTGTTGAATCGGCGGATGACCGATGGACCACTGGGATAAAAAAGGGGACGTGTATTGTCTACCTCGCGCATGAAAGCAAATGGGGATTGCGTGACTGCTGTAAATTTCGGATAATAAAATGGGATCAACAGGGAAGATGTTGATTTGGGAATAGATTGATCCGAGGGCGGAAGTGACATGGATTGAGATCGCGAGGATCAATGAGCGACGGCCGGAAGACTCGAAATTTATGAATTACTTTTTATTCGTCGTAGAATTTTTTTTTCAAAATCAAAATATTTTATTTCAAATATTTTGTTAGTTTTTGATTTCACTTATGGACAAAAATAATACGGATCATCGTAAGTCAAGAGAGTCCGCAACACAGTAGCTTTATTCATACTGCGAGTAATCTTCTCTTTCTGGCATTTAGGCTCCGTCCACACGACGCGATTGTCGTCGTCTGCGTCTGTTCCGTAGGTATACGACGGTAGCTGGTACATATCGTGTACGTGTGTACTAATATGTTACGATGTACTATGAGTTAAACAACGTAATGATAGGCGCGGCGCCAGAGCCCCAGCATCTTCTCTGTGGTATCTCGGTGAAGATGTACCGGGTGTCCTAAGAAAATACTTTGAAAAATCGTCGGAGGCTCCGCGCGGCTTTTACGACTGCGCGAAAGGAAACATCCGGAAAGCACGTGACTGTTATACGTGACCTGACCGATAACCATTGGTCCATTACCTATTGTGCTTGACTATTGTTCCTCTGGTTGGTAAATCTCAAAAATAGACCTGGACGCTGAACGTGACTTAAAAGATTTTCTGCTTGGGTAGTTTTCGTTTCTTTTGTTTTTTTTGTCTTTAGTATTTCTATCTCGGCTATATTTAAGGAAGTCTGAAATAAACCTTGAATTTGCTTGCACCTGCGTCGCACCTGCAACGTGCATGACCTCCTTCCACCCACCCACTCAGTGACAACGATAACAGAGGCTTTCGTGTAAATTGGATTGTTCAGTTTTACTGACCTGTAAATGACTTTTGGAAAATTAATTTTTTTTTCCTTTACATTTATTAATCGTACCAAATTGCTGTTAATCGAAGTCAATTATTTTCGTTTGACGCGATCCTGAATTTTTGTATCGCAGGTAAAGTCGTGTTATAATAAAAAATGTTAACGCGATTAAAAAATTTTTTTGGCAAAAATATGTAATTACCAAGAATCTCGGTGTATCTCGTGACGCAATATGGATTTTGGACTCGTTGACGTGCAGGGACTTATTGACACTTGGTCAAGTGAAGTCAAAGAGACGGGTTAACTGGATACAGCGTCATCGTCAGTGGTTTCTTTATTTTTCCAAGACATAACAGTAGCCGATCCCATTGGAACCTATAAAACTCCATAGCATTCCATGGGCGATAAACAAAATTTTATTTGATAAAACTCCAACGGGAAATCACGGGTCATCATGATATATCCCCACTCAGAGCATACTCGTATATGCATATACGACCTGCTGTGCTTATCTCTGCGTTATTCATGAAAAACTGGTACCTGCACTCGGGGATAACGTGCCCTTGCCGCGTTATCACTAAATTGATTACCTTATCAATAACAACGAGACCTCTTGTCATTACGGTAAATCCGCAAAGGTTTTCTTCCACGTTAACAATGAAAATAAAAAAAATTTCAAGGTCAGAATAGCATTTCTCAAATGTCCTCATGCTCCATATGCCGGGCCATTACTTCTTGTAATTACATATATAAATTTGATAATTTTGCAGAGATGCACGAATATTGGCAAAATGGCGGAGGGAGAGAATCCCAAGCGTAAATGTCGGGCGTGTACGGACTGTCGCGCGTCCACGAACCTCACGAACCGGATATGAACGTTCCACGCATGGCGGGCCGTCTCTCTGCTAATAATCACGCGTGTTGGATGGTAACAGGGGACACGGAGTTGGTCGAGTTGTTCTCGTTTAAAACAATCAGCAATAGAGGAAGGTCCAATTAGACGGAACGCTACGCGTAAACGTGAGCGCGACTTTATTGTTCGCCCGGTGAAAATATGATTTTTCGTGTTCATTGTGACTCTCGTGAAAATCCACCTTAATGACCTTATTAAAAGTTTACGTAGACACGCATGCTCCATTTGTCGAGTTATCGAATCAGCCCCTATGTCCATATTGTTAGGAGGCTAACGATCTACTTTTCCAACGTTGTGAAACGAGAACATCGAGTGATGACTGGAATGACTGTCTAATAACGTAAGTGGACTTCAGCTGTTGACGATAGCAAAGTAGAATCAGTAAATTGACTTGTCCGACTGTATCCTCGTTTTAACTGGAACGTATTTACGTGACTGTAAAAAAAAATTTTTTACAGAGATCTTCGAGGATTCTCAGGGTTTACATGAAATACAGAGATCACATATAAACAAGGGAAACGATAATGATTTCGGCTTGGGTACAAAGTTATCTGGAGCAATGATACTAATTGTTGTTACGGCTCGTTTGGAACTTGGTATGCATACACGATACGAGCACAGTAAGTCCTAACCGCTTGACCTCTTGACGTCGGGGGTCGATTGAGACATTTAAAAATTTTCAACGTCCGGTATGGACCCACTGGGGTTCCTGTTACGTTGAACTTGCTACCAGGTATTTAGGCACGCGTCGCCGAGGAATCCCGACGGACAGGAAGTCCATCATTGTTTCCTGTAGAGGGATCACTTGGCCGCTATGGGTGTGTAAGATATTTTTTGTTCCTTTCCTGCGGATGCACGGGCTCCTTTGGGAGGCTGTCGAAGCAGCTGCGTCCTTAACGTTGATATCCTGACTCTAGGATTTTCCAAGAGAAACTAAATTGGCTCGGCCCTCGTGTGGCGTCGCCGTTTTCATTTCTCGCGGTCCTATGTAAATTCCAGAGGAAACCCTGAATCGTGGACGGGGAACCTGGGTCAGCCATATGGTCCCATTTTGAAAATCTTTACTCAGGAAGGAAGCTTCCAAGAGGAGTATTATGTTCCATAGAGGGAACATATTGCTAGGAACTTGAAGAAGAAGGGGCACGTGGTGCTACGGGCACGTGCCCCCCCCCTCCCTCCCCCCTCCCACGTTTTCTTTAAGGCTCCATTCTCTCTGTTGTCTTGAGGGGGCCCAAGCTGGCACCGGAAACGGGTGTCAATTGTCGGGCCCCGAGTACTCTTGGATGGACAGCCTTTGAACCACGGCGAATTCGATATGTTCTCCGATGTGTGGTCCGTGAATTTTGAGGTACTTTTTTTTTATGTGACATCCCTATATAGTATTTTTTTTCTTTCTCCCCATTAATAATTATACTTGGTTAATCGTCGCGCTAATTATTATGACGTTATCTCAATGGAAAATGTATATGTGGACAGTATAGATAGAAGTACGTGCTCCTTATCCACGCACTTATTTACCATGGCGTATTAATAGCCAAGCTAGACTCTCCTTTACGATTATGCTATCGTCTTGTGTGTATACATACAGTCAAGGAGTTAACGAATGCTAGGTCACCCGGTACGTACGCCGTGCGTAATGATGCTACTCGTTGAATTTTGGAGAATAGCACAAATCTTGGGGTTATCAAATGTTAAATAGTGTACCTGATGGTGAAAAGTTTCGACGAGCAGACCCGACAGCTGTGTACAGCCCATAAAATTCTTGACCTTTTACTCTCGTTGGTTCGACCCCGTCGCGCTTGGATTCACAGGCAAGACTTCATGTAAAAAGGAATCGAGGCCCGGAGCGTTTGATTCTGGCCTTTCTTTCGTGCAAGTGGAACGGATCTTTTTTTTTCATTGTAGGAAAAGTCAATCCAAGAAGGATGAGCCACTCGATCAGAGTGTTAGCTTGGCGAACGAGACTGTACTAAGACGACTGTAATTATGTACCTTGAGTTTCAGGGAAAAAAATTTGAATTTCCCGCTTCGCCGAATATCATAAACCAGATTGGGCAACCTGCAAATCCCGGTTATAGACATATATACACTGGGATTATGTAAACCGGACCGTGCGATAGTTCAGCCATACAGACAAAGGAAGCTCGACTAACCTGCACGTCATGAGTTTCCATCACGTGTGAAATTTCGATCCGTCGGGCGGCCATTTTTGCCCGAAACTGTCTCAGGCTTTCATAACGCATTGTTACCACGCGGGAAAGTGCCGCGAAAGTCATGAATCCAGAGCACCTCAGGAAATTTAGCAAATCGGCCAAAGACTCCGTTCCCATCGGTGCTCTTAATTCCAAGAACAGAGATACATTACAGGCTCGTTAAGATCCCAAGAATCTGCGTACGCAAAGGAGAAAGTATTTTCGATGTATCTCGGGGCACCGTGGCGCCGCGCTACGGCGTCGAGCGGAACCATAACCTCACTTGGACACCGTAAGAATGCACGAACGCGTCAATGTTTTATTTAATTATTAATTACACTTGACACGCTTAATAAAAGGCATCAGGTACGACGCGAAACTCGAGCTTGATGCTGATCTTGCAACAGAAACTGCTGACAACCACGGGATCCCTTCTCGAGGATCCCCAAGACAGTTGTGACAGCACCTACGTTTCTACGTACTCAGCGAACTCTTTGTGACGATTTTGCCAACCTCGGCGAACGAAGTCACTAAGAATAAAGTGTAACGATATTGTGCGTATATTCGAGAGGAGGATACGTCATATTTTTTCTTATTTAATTTAAGAGACTTTTTTTCCATCTCTATACCGGAAACCATACAGAGGGATCCCCAAATGTCGGAGCACGTGCGCACGACAGTACCTGAAACCTTTTGCCACGAGAAAGCTGCCAGCTGAAAAGCAAAAAGCCGAAAGCACGTGCTCTGGCGCTGAGGTAGAGATCCCCCTTTTCATTACCCAGGACTCAAAAGGATCCTTGGGTTGGGATTGGATTTATTATGCAAAGAAGATGCCGCCTGTTTCTTACCCCTCGCCACCACCCACCATCCCCTTGTGTCTGCACAATACACAACTTCTTCTCCCCGTTGACGTACAGACTGACATATGTTCGCATAATGAATAACACATATGTATTATGGACATAGGTACTTATACGACGTCCATTGTGTCTCGTGTTCCTACGATGAACAGTTGCCCAGTTATTTATATATAGAATTTATACACGTGATTACTAGTTATTATTTACGGTGACGTCATCGGCCCACGGAGTATTCTTTTTTATTATTATTTAATTTTATTCATGGTTCGTTTGTATTAATTTGACAAAAAACATTTTTTTCGGGTTTTTTCAATCGTTGATTCCTGCAGCGTGGAAAATCGAGGTGACGTTTTCTTTTTTCAATGGTTACAATGGATTTTTGAAAAAATGTTTTATTAATGGAGATTCCTGGGATTGCGACTATCTGTTTGTCTTGGATCCTGCATCTGGTAGATGCTTCGTTATTGATCTTTTGAATTGTGTCATAGTCACGTGTCACGGTACGTGGAATGTTGCACTTTAGAACGCCGCTAACGAATTAGCATAGAGAATGTATTTTTTTGGGAAATTTTTTTGCGTCAACAGTGTTCACGTTAATTTCGACAAGGTCGCGTATGATCGGTCGAAATTTAGATGACGCCGGATACAGTGCTACTTTCTGGTGAAAAAAAAAAGATAGCTGTATTGCCGTGGGATAATGAATATACCCGGTGATACATTATTCTCTCGTTACTTTAGACCTTGTTTATATGCGTGCGCGAGGTCACGTTCCGTGAACTACAAAAGTTATGGGATCACTCGTTTACTCTAATTATAACGTATCCTTAATCCGCGCGTTTCCGGATTAAACGACCTTCTTCTTCTTCTCTGTGCCCGGAAGCTGCGATGAGATTAACACGGAGAAACGCATGCGTAATTACGGGAAAAAGATATTCCACGTCGCTGCGTATTTCGTATGTAGAAAAGGAGGAGACCTCTGTACTTGGGATCCGTACAATGCTGATTTGATATAACGTATCGATTATCGATTTCTTATCTGTGACACGAGTGTGTAATGCGTCTTGGATGAAGTTTTGTTTGACCGATAAAAAAAATGTCACGCGTACCTTGGAACCTCGGTGAATAAAATTACGATAAAGACAATAACGAGGACTCGAAACGTAGTTTTATTTTCGTATCGTTATTTTTAATAGTGAGAAAAAAATAGGAAATATAAACTCAAATGTCTAGTGTGTGACGGAGAGAGAGAGAGAGAGAGAGAGAGACAGAGAGAGTTTATGACGGGCATCGTCAAAGGGAAAGACAGCTAGTGTGAACGATGAGACTCTATCTTTAATTCGAAAACCTCAAAGTGCCTGAAAATACTTGCGGTCACGAAATGTGGACCCCACGTGAGCATTTTTGGCTGTTTTATGGATTCGCCGACATTCAAGGATCGTATGTACATACGTAACGCCTGAAACTTTATGGGGTTCGCGTCGACATATGTAAGTCGCGAGCGTTCGACCCTTGCAGTTTTTTTATTTTTCACCCTTATTTATTTTGTAGCGCCTCTTGGTATTTTAAAATTTCCGGAAATTCTCTGTATCCATATTCGGGATTCTTGTTCGGAATTTTTTTGTATTTTTTTAACATTTTTTTTCAACCAGACACAGAATGCTTTTGCTTTTTTCTGTACGGTGTCAGTAAGGCGATACTCCAGTGAGCACGCGACTAACGGGGTGCTTTGATTATTTTTAAAAGTCGAGTCTGGGTACACATTTCGAAATTTGATTGGGAGTCAAAACGTTTTGCTAAAACTTGAAACATTACGATTAAATGAACTTCGAGGTTAGGGTTAAAATCCAATGAACCTCACGGACTGGTTGCACGATTTAAGGTGTTATTGTTTTGAGATGCAACTACGTCGCGGTGCTTTTAACCCAAAAAACACCTTTACGAAAATAACCGGGATTATATTTTCGTGCGGTAAAGCCGGCTGTAAGATATTGGAAGCTAGGCTATACCGGATGTCGTCTCTTAGACGGAACTGACGAGTACCAGGCGGCCATGACACTCGTTGATGCTCGTTTGTTTGTCGATTTACCGTATACGCTTACAGGCGCTTACGTCTTCTCATTTACCTTTTATTAAAAAGAAAGGTAAACTCCATAAAAATCCAATGTCAGAGATGCCAATGTTTGTATGTGATAAATAAAAACCACAAAAGACGTTATTCGACCCGATTAACATGAAAATGGCAAAAAGCTAACTTTATCACGTCTTGTTTCTTATCACAATGTAATAATATAGAGTTTCCGCGTCAATATTAAGAGTGGTAACTGCATTGGAATTCAACGGTGAATCAGAAATCAAGATTTGCGGTTGGTACGCCTGTGTACGGATTGTAACGCCTACTTCTACCTACATACGTATAGTCGACTGTTGTTGTTCGCGGAAATAAAGTTTCCCACTCTCGCGACAACGGCGACGTCGGCGGCGGCCAAAGGAACCAATTGAAAATGGCCGACGACAAAGTTACGAGCTGATTCTCTCGTCGGTATTTCCCGGATTACCATGCCGGTTCGTTAAGCCTGTCTACCCGGTCGCTGGAAACGGGTGAATAAGTCTGCGAGATAAAGGAAAGGCGAAATCGCAATCGGCAATCGCCAGCTGCTTTATGGAGACATGGCTTGAATTTACACGGTAAGACATTGCTCTCGGGTTTGTTCCACGTGAACGTAGCTTCGTTATACGAAAATTTACGTTACACCCTATTACCGTTAATAATCATCCCTAACGAATTAAGATTAAAATAAATATTAAGGTGAACACACAATGCTTAAGCTTGACACGTATTTTAGGGTGGAATTCCGTATCCCCTAATTAACCGTGTAAACACGTGTTACTCGCTCCCTGCCAAATACGGTCTTATCCCCATTAGTGAAAATTGCCATGGACCATAAAGCAATCCCTCTCCACACTCTCTACCCCAAATAACGGGTGTCTACGTTAAACCACCTTGAACGCTAAATCGAGTAAACTGGCACGTTCGGGAAATGACGAGATTACACGAGAATTTCCCGGGGCCTAGTTAGTTACAGGAAAAAAGAGGGAAATTAACAATCGAATAGGGGTTGCTCTTCGGTATTATAGGTTAGGTATTTTACGTATGTTTTCGGAAGTCGTGCGACGTCTGTAAACAGACTGAGCAAACACGTGTTTCTGGGTAATGATACGGCAGGGGGAAAAGTCCTATACCTAACGTGCTATATTCTGGCGTCTTGTCCTACGTGATATTTTAGTCCTTTCAACCCCCTCCGTCTTACGTATTTTAAGGGGGTTGATACGGTTTTATGCCGTCGCATGGTAACGTCTGCCTTAGTAACGGTTAATTATGGGACGAATCGTCGAGTGTTTTGGTCGCCATGCTGGTTTTTCGTATTATCTATCCTTTTCTATTCTTCTACCTCGTCTAGTAACCATCCCCTTCTTTCTTCCCCCCCCCCCCCAATCATCACCGCCGCCCATATACTCGTAATTTTTTTTCTTTTATTTCACTTCCAAGAAAACAAACACTGCGCCACACTGTCGACAGTGGGAGCAGCCATGGGTTCCTTCCGAGGAAGTCATCGATGACATCAAGAGAGCCGACGCTTTGGTTTTGTTTTTTTTTCTTCCGATCTTCTATCTTGCTCGCTCTGTGTTTCTCTGTAACGAAGAAAATATTTCCCCACGAAAAACATGGCGGCTCACACTGGATAAAGGATTTCCACGCCAGTCTGCGACCAGATCCTCTTTGGCCTGGTGTCGTGCGGCTAATTAATTTCCTCTCTTTGCTTCTATTTACAGACCACCATAAAGGTCTACGCCAACTGCCTGAGACCAGACATCGAGTACAAGACCCTCAGCATCACCTACGAGACGACCTGTCGCGAGGTCGTGCAGAATCTCCTGAACAAGTACCGAATGAGGCACCGTGATCCCAGACTGTTTTACCTCACGATGGAAGTCACCGTGAGGAGAGCCAACGTGCGAACAGTTTTGCCACTGGACGAGGACGCGAGACCAGCTGTCTTGCAATCGTGTCATCCGCGTGGAGATTCCAGGTAAATATTAATGCTAAGTATTATGGGTCATATTGGTTGAAAGAAGAAATAGTATTCGTTGTCATTGGTAATGTTCATATCCTGTTTCCAATATTGATTGATTGACGTTTATTTTCTAAGCCATTGTTGGCCATTGGACATTTTTATATCCGAGGTGTTTTGTTTTGGTTCTCTTGAAAAACGTCAGTTCCGGTCTAAATTTCGTTTTTGGGTCATGGAATGCTGTTGAGATTTCTTTGTTATTCAATGGATGATATGTGGATTTTTTTGCAGATTTTCACTACAGACTAGACCTGGTGGCCTTGTTAAGATATACGACAGCGCCCTTATGTCTGGGGTGAGTGATTGCAAAAGTTTTTTTTTATAAAGTGGAAAGAAGGATCAATTTCAACATTTTGTACTGTGAATTTTCACTCCTTTGCGACGGCCAAGTGGAGTCGCGTTGCGCCAACTACAACAAACACTGGAAGTCGTCCGTCAACTTGGACACGCTGCGTGTGATGGCGCTGCGGGGTGTCTATGAAAACAAACATAACGCAAGAATCGTCCATTGTGAATTTACGATATCCCTCATTCTGTTATTGTCTCTTGGGACTTATCGCAAAGCGACTAGTAAAGTTAATAGCGTCACGATCCGTCTCGGCGATTGTCCTTGAATGAGACCAATTGCGGTTGTGAACGTGCCAGGTCAGATGGGTCTATTGTTCAAGGATGAATTTAAAAAACTGGGATAAAAGCAAGAAGTCACATGACGTACAGTATTGAAATAAAATATATAAGTATTAAAATAACTGTGACAAAAAAACATGTCTAAAGGATCCCAACGTTAACTATTTGTTATGTCTAGACGTCTCTTCTTATCGCCGCCTGAAATTCCTTTCGTGGGTCAGCCTTAAATTCCGATAACTGCTTTTACAGTCCAAGTACAAGAGTCTCCTGGTCTCCGAACAAACAACGGTGGACGAGCTCATCCAGATGTTGTTGACCTGCTACAGTTCGACCGAGAGGGTGGAGCAATTTTCGTTGTACGAAGTGTGCGAGGGCGAGGAATACCAGAGAAAGCTGCACCCCGACGATTCGCCCCTGAAAGTCACCCAAAGATGGAGCAGCCCTGACAGACATCTTCGTATACGTCGTAATCCAGACTTCAACCCACACAGGCGGAAGGTTGGTGTTGTAGCATTGTGATACAATATAACAATAATGATTATTTGTTAAGTAGTGCCCATAAGGACGACGACAGTTGAATAAATAATTGAATTAATTAATTGCTATTTTGCAGAGTATGTGGGCGTCAGATTCAAGCATCACAATGGCCATGTCGAGGCTTCATCTTCATGCAGCTCGTCAACCCCATCACAACCTTATGAAGAACAACAACAATAATAATCATCACCACAACAACAATAACAACAACAATCATCATCATAGCAAAAACAACAATCTAAGCTCAATAGTGCAACAATCGCGCATAGTCGTGCCCCATTCCTCGCAGATACCACAACTGCAGTTGCCACGCGTTCAGCAACTTCCGCTGAGCATGCCGACAACGCCTCTGGCGTCGAAACACGTCACGACGACGTCCTATGCAGATTACGAAAACTATTTTTACATTTAAGGATAATGATTGTGGTTTTGGGTGTAGCTGCGTAACATCCCAGAGCACAAGGAAAATTTATGATCTTTCTTCTTTCTTTTGGCTCTTTCTTTCTCTCTCTTTTCCTTTTTTCTTTTTTTAGTCAGTAAGATGGAAAATTGTACCAAAGGTAATATACGTATGGAATAAGAATTTAGATAGGTGTAATCGAGAGCGAGATGGAATTTAAGATTAAGATATCAGCCAATGCAAGGTGGATTTATACGCGAATTTAAAATGGGCCTCGGAAGATCGACCTAATCCAATCCAATCTAATCTAATCTCAACGTTTGTATTTATATGCTGCGAGACGCAATCGTCCAAGAAGCTCTATCGACGTTATTATTTATTTATTAATGTGTAAAGAGTTTAGCTTACCGCGTGTACGCGTTTCACTTTTAAATTATTGCCCTGGGACGATCCTTTTCTCAGTCTTTCTTCAATGTATTTTATTAAATTCTTTTTGCAATCCTTTTCGTCGATCATACTTTTTCCCTATTTTTTGCGTAGATTGCAACAAATAAATCTGTCGAACGTTCCTTCATGCAGCTCTATAGATATTAATGAGTACGCCCCGTTCTCTTGAGTCAATCTCAAAGAGTAAGTTACCATTTTCTTTTATTTTTCGAATTTTATCACAAATCACGGATACAGGTATACTAAAGCTTCATTCATTGCTCGAACGTTTTACATGAAATGTAAGCAAGCCCTGAGCGATCTGTGTTTGCCACTTTCGCGAGGTATGTACTTTGTGCGCACTACCAAAGAGACAACATATGTATACTATGTATGGATGTATGTATGTGTTTATAGTAAATGAGGAAATATAGTCATATATTCGAATGTAAGCCACACCCGTAAAAGGGACTCTGGTTAAAAATTGCATTCGTCGTGCAAGCTTTACGGGAGTCTCTGTCTTCAATTAAATATTTAATCTGTGTCTAAATGATATCTATGAAATAAGCGTGTAAATATTTCTTATTGTCAATTTGTACTGCCTACTCAACACAAGAATGTCGAATAATAAGTTGTCGCAATTTAAATTTCTCCCTTCTATTCCCACCTGATTTCAAACTGTATTATCACGTGGTGTTACATGTGGTATAAGTGGCACCGATTTCCCATCAGATATTACAGGTAGCATCTGTCTCAATTAGAGAAAATTTTTTTAAGGCACACGAAGGATTTGTCAAAGATATTGATTTTCGTAAAGAGCACGTTTAAATAGTTCCTCTTTTTCTTACCAGACGGCGCTTCTATGCAACTGCTCTAGTTCCGGAAAATCCCACTAGATAGCGATTTCAAGAGCGTTCGACAGCGCTATCTGGCGGATAGATAGTAGGACTGATTCAGCAAGGAGGGAAGAGCACCAATTTTTTCTGAAAAATTGAGGAAATAGGAAGGATAAGGGTGCAAAATGGGCCCCACCCCTCGTATTTCCGTGAGGTCCAACCTCTCCACAAGGGAGCTACGACCCCTCCGAGGCCCCATAGGGCACCATGTTTTTTTTATTGAGGAAAACCCTCAAGTCCCGCGGCTGTCGCGCACAGGACTAGGGGAGAAAAACCTCAGGAAGGAAAGGAAGTCGGTTCGAACGAATAAAAAAAACGCAAAAGGGGTAAGGTAAGTTAAATGCAAAAGGTCTACCCCTAGTCAAGGATTCACCGCAACGAAAGACCGCTGGCGCAGCACCCAACGATGCTCTTGCGAGCACCGCCAGGACATCCCGAAGGACGATATTTGACGCTACAACCTCCGTCCCTTCCCCCCGAGCAAGCCCAGTGGGTTAGACGTAAGGGACCGCGTCCGCCGCCGGCGGCGGACCCCGTCGGCCATTAATCCCCGCGCAAAATGTCTCCGACAGAGGATGACTTTAGATTAGCAGATGCTCAATAACACCCGCACCTACCCCAAGTGAAGCCGACCCCCAAGCACAAGCACAGATAAAACTTCACCCAGAGCTAATAGACAACCCCGCACGACCTCCCCACCGGCGCATAGGATCGTCTCTACCCACACGAGTGCTCAAGGGTCAACGACATGTTGGAGCGTTTTTAGGAAAGCGAACAAATTATACTAAATACGCGAGAGCTAGACACTCTGATTAGTTTCACTATACGAAAGACCATGGCCGTAGCGTATCCTAAGGGGGCTGAAGGCCCCCGTCGGGAGACCCATAAGGTCCTGTTGCGGCCACAACTTGGGCCCGACCCACTGAGCAAGCTTAGCGGATGAGGCGGAAGGGCAACCCCCGACACCATGGTCTATACGTGTAGCTTCACTAACAGGGTGACTGCCCATATATGACTACTCGAATTAATATGTTCGACCCGACCAAAGGAATAGGACAAGTAAGACAAGCGCAATGTAAAGATGGAGAGAACAGAGTGAAACGAGAGGACAGATAGGAAGATAGAAATAAAAAAGTCAAGAAGTAGAAATGGAAGGAATAGAGTTATAAAAGTAGAGAAGAAATAAGGAAAGAGATGAATAAGAAAGTAAAGAAAGAAGTATAAAGAAAGAAGGAAGTAAAGAAGAAATAAATGTAGAAATAGGAAGAAGGTTGGAAATGGATATGAAGGGTGTTTCCAAGAGACCAGTATAGGAGACCGGCTCGAGGAAGAATGAACGCCCGAGTCTGGGCACTGCCTCGAGCATTCCCCCCCACTTTCCGACTGCTCGCATTCGCTGCGTCCTGCGCGACGAATTTCTGTACGAATGCTTTTATCTTCATGTATCCGAATAAGTACCTAGCATTCAGTAAGTAGAGAATCTATGTTCTCAGCGCCTTCGGCTCATCGTTGAACGCACCTGTCATAGGTGTGTTCGAAAATGAACCATATTGTCAAAGTTTGCAATCCGGCCAAAAGATCAAATTTTACTTGTTATTTAAAGATTCTTGAGAATGTAATATTAGGTGGTGCCAGTTGAAATCTCCGTAGTAATCTCTGAGAGTACATTTACACGCACGGGTTTTAAAAAGGATTGAATCACGTTGGGGTTTTCTTCATAATAGAAACTATCTCTCTTTGAAACAAAAACCGAAATCTATTAATTCGAAAACCCAAACCGAGAATCGTAAAGGAAGAATGACGATTGAATAACCCAAAACCGAAAACTGAAACCGAAATTCAAGCTTTTCCCATTGTGAACACCGTAACCAAACCGATATGTCTTTCGGTTGCAGTCCCTGTGGAAAATCAATTTTCGGTAGTAGTACCTTCAAACAGTGGATAATCCGCCGTCATGTACCATATATTCTCAGGTGTCTCAATGGGGGAGGATGCGAGGAGCGCTAATTATGACGCATAAATAATCCCAAAAAAATGACGCGCTGGTACTTGTGATAATAAAAATTTTATTTACAAATGCGACAAGTGTAGGAATTTGGATCTAGTGATTTTTCGGAGGGAAACCGCGCTTAACTGATGTCGTCCCGATCAAAGTTATAATGGGGGAGGCATTACGTCCCGCAGTATCGCGCACGATACGTATATAATCATTTAATAAATTCTAGCGGCACGCGGAGCATCCATTTCCAAAAAACCACGAATACAAGAAAAATCACTGATGTAACAATTAATCTTTACATTAAATATGATTAAGAGTCTATCTACTAAGGGCTATGCGGGGGTACAGTAATAGAAATATTTATTTCTCAAGGAGTCAAAGAAAAGTCTCACCGGATTGGTTAGTGAAGACTTGCTAGGCGGGAAAGTGGGAAAGGTTGGGAGAGGGGAGAAGAGAAGAGGGGGGATCCAAGGTAAAAGGATAAAAGCGACTGGATCGAGTGCGCTGGGAAAGGGGGATACTTGAATTATTATTATTTTTTCTTTAAGTTTCAAAGGATAACATCACAGCATTGACATATCAACATCGAAACAACTGCGAGCATCGCACTCTTCGATCGTCGTGAAACATTATCAACAATACATCCAACAATAGATCTTAGATAACCCAGTAACTCAGGATGCATCCTGGTGTACGTATTTAGGTACCCGTATGCATTAATGATACCGGTAGATGAACATCGAAGTTCAATTAATGATTGAATAACCAAAAAAAAATTTTTTTTAATTATTCCGTAAAATAAAACAACGACGACGATTCTTCACGAGAAACCATAGACGTGACGGATGTGAGACTGAAAAGTGTAGCTTCTTATATTCGAAGAGTGCGCTGTCGCCGTCATAGCACTTTTCATTTTGCTATAGATCAATTTACAACATCTCATTAATTAATCGTCTCAATTCCATTTTCGACTTGAATAAGTGTAAATCGCCACTTACTCCTCTCTTCCGCGCTCACTGTCGTATTCTCCCTCCCTTGACACAGTCACACATTTTTTTTTTTAAATTCTCTGTACTCGTTTACGCAATCACACATGACGCACTCGCAGTAATTAATTAGTCGTTACAATTATACAATAACAATAATAATCGTGACGATGTAACATCGTTAACGTAATTCATTGATAATGTGATCGATGCAAATTATTCGGCAACCATGTAACTGTTTTTTTTCATTATTGTAATCGGTATGTATTACGTGTGTAGTGTAATCCGATATGTTGATTAATTAGCTTAATGTAAAACGTGAAGTTGCGTTTTTGGTGTTGGTGTGATATATTGCAGAAAAAGTGAATATTTCAAGGATGAAGTTTTCAAAAAAAGAAAGTGGAAAAACGAAGAATTTAAAAAGTCAAAAATTAATTATTAACGCACGCGTTCGGTTCTTCGCGCCCTGCATAGATAGCGCGAGGATCGCGCGGCTTGTCTCGCCGTTATACGTAAAGAAAAAAAAAAGCAGATCAAGTCTACCCAAAAAACTTCGTATGTTCCCAATTTGGACTTTCAGCGTTTTTTTTACACGGCAGCTCAAATGTTAAATACCTGCCACTTTTTTTCGCGAGTCTGTTTTTTTTTCATTCTCTCCATTTTCCCTCCTCCTACCCCCGCCCGCCACTCTGACGATAGTCATGCACAATCTTATTTTATATTCTCTAAATTTCTTCACAATACCAAAGCGACGCAAGATTTTCGCAGCACTTACGAAGCTCGCCCTATTTGTTATTTAATTTTCTAACAATCTCCCTTAACTCGCACGTAGCATCCCAAACGTTAAATTTCTCTTTTCACTTTCACCCACTTTCATTCTTTCCCACTCTCTCAATTGATCTGTCACACTGTCGATACTGTTCTAATATACTGACGATCGCGAAAACGAAAAGGCGGATTTTCAGTATAGGACTCGTCTTTTCTTCATCATTGCGTTTTACTTTGGATAGTCCGAGCTAGATGTCGCTACTGCAGGCTGACATGAGTATTTTCATCGTTACCGACAGAAAGAGTAGATCGAAGCTGCTACCCTTAAAAGTAATCGAAGTAAGCATCGTTTACCTATTTCTCATAATTTTCGCATTTTTAATGTCGTTACGCCTTTACGAATTACGTTACTATTTTTTTTCATTTCGTCTCCTATGTATCCTCCTGACCTTTTTTTCCATTACCCATGTACACATTGAGTCACGAACCAGTGTACCCTGTGTCTCTGTAGTACGTGCGTGTCAGCGTTTGATAGTGTAATTTAGAGTGGCTGCTTAATTCTTAGAAACTCTTACAAAATCTTACAAAAAATCTCACGCGCATTTTCGCCCAGTCAAATTAACGTCCCTTCCGATCAATAAAAATTGCGAGCACGTACGATTCTTCGAAAGTAGTACAAACAAACCATGCGACACAATAAGCGCTACGAAAAAATAAAAAAAAGATTCATCGTCTCGCGCAACGTTACTTTGATCTTGAACCATTTCTTTCTTCCCGCTATTATTTGAATCCTCTGGTCATCGGAACAGACATTACAATGACGCGCGACATAAAGCGTTCAAACAGCATCGAGTGTGAGCATCGTAAATCGACGTACAATGATTGTGACGTAGTGTTTACATCTGTCCTTATCCAATTACACTAAACATCACTGTTGACTGTAAAGAGGATCGATTAAATCGCGCGTCAACGTTCAATCATCATTCCGTATATCGGAGGATCCAGAAATAAAAAAAATCATTTAAAAAATCTGACAATAACCGAATGAGGAACAAAAATTAAAAAAAAATCAATAGTAAGTAACAGGACGAAGAAAACTCCTGGATACGGAAATGACACCATATTGTATAATAGAAGAGAAGCTCGGCATACGCCTTCTTCGCGATTGCTAACGACTTCCGGTTTCATGTATCCATCATTTTTTTTTCTTTCTAAATCGATTTCACTCTGTTGACTTCCACTTATCCATCATCATAATTTTCGGTAAGCTACACAACGTGTCGCCGTCCAATTTCCAACTTGGACCTCGATTTAAAGCTTGTATCACACATTTGGGACTTAGTAAGTATCGATTATTAATACAATGGTAAATGATTCGCGTAGTTCTCATAATAATACATCCGCGGCACTCGGGGACCCGGTACAGTCCCAACCTAAATACAAGGTCGATTATTATATACAAACGTACATTACATACACGCTCTTAATAATTTACCGTCATATTCCCTGCGTCGTAAATAAGAAAAATTTTATTCTAATTATCCACCAGAATAGTTTTCTCCAGCGCGACTTTTCTTTTCTTTTATCACTATTCGTTTATACCACCTTGGCTCTCCTTTTGCCCGTAAGATTTTCAAAAGATTTATCTCTGCGCAGTTTCTTTATATACGTATGTCTCTAAATAGGAAATGGGCCTCGTGCCGGCGAATCGTAGACTGTGAACTCGACGTAACGAGAAAAAAATGGAGAATTATGGATAAATAGTATTTTTTTTTGTTCGCAGCCCGAGGCACAGATCCTTCAAATTGTCTACTTGCCGCTTAAACTATAATTGGAATTTTTCGTATCATCGCGGGAAACCTTTACGGACGACAAAAATCCACCGTGTGAACTCGGCTTGTCGCGTCAATTATATGTAACGTGTGTACGTATGTACGTATGTAAAAGCCTAGAGGCATCGCGCACGAACACGGCCAGGAAAAAGTCGTATCCTTTCGTAACGACTTAATTACCAATAGCATCTATCGATTATCGTGTGGCTATGGGTAAGTGAGTCTCTAGTGAATTCCATCGATTTCAAATCGATACAAATTGAATCGCTCGTAGTCAATGATAATTGTTATCTACGCGCCATGTCGTTTCATCGCAAATAATGGCGTTTATCTATTACACGTTAGTCTTTATAGTTAGTCGATTTATGTATAAGATTATTAATAACAAATAATTACAAGTTTGACCCTCGGGATACGGCTACTACAAAAAAGTATATTGATCTACGAATTACTAATCGATCAAATTAAAGAATCGATATTTCAAAATTTATAGGCCAAAAGGATCTTTCTCAAATACCAAGATATTGAAGACTTTAATACTGATAGATATCAGTGCACTGAATCGATCATTGATTACACGAAAGAATAGAATATTTTAAATACTCAATTTTCGAAAATTCAAGTAAATACAAAAACACGCGTAGCAGCCGTCACAATAGACTTTTTTTTCTCGTAGATAAGTTATTTCAAGGTTTCTTACAATATGTACAGTACCCCACTATCGGATCGTAATATCTCTATATAAATTTACTTTAATCTGTTATTACGCAAGTAAGTGGTAGGTATTGTGTTCACCGTGTGTGAATATATATCTGTATAATATATATATATAATATATATATATACTCTAATAAAATTTATAAATATAGCAGCCTCATGTATAACCTTCGACGCGTAATCCAAAATCGTTATCTTTAATAATCGCCTCGTTTACATTAAATATATCCTTCGATCTCTTGTATACGTTACGATATCCGTTCGCTCGTGGTATTGTTATTAAAATAATAGAGAGATTTAATTATTACTTCAATTGTTGTCCGCGCGAATAACAGATACACCTACAATGATTACCCATTATATCTCTGATCTCCCTAAACCCAGAATCGCGACAGCTCGATCGCCATATATTATGACAAAACCCCCCCCGAAAAGAAATGTCTCATCGAGTTATTGATCTCAACGATGATCAATAAGATCACGCACACAGCATATATCGCTCGACAAGATCAAGTTCTCGCATTCGCGTAGCGTTTTCCACCTATAAGGAAATTCGGATGTGAATTATTCGTGAATGATGAGGTGGGGGGAAGATGAAAAGGGAAGGGGGGTGCAATTGGCGGGGACAAAAAATGGGGCCTGATAGGAATCAGCCTTTTTTTTTAAAAAAAAGGAGAGAAAAAATGAAAAAGAACAATTGAATATCAAGGCCCCAGGGCTCTTTGTACACGTGTCCCGTACAGTTCACAGTCTGTACAAGTTCGTGCTGACTCCGCGATGGGAAGGGGTTTTCCTGCGTTTTGCTTCTGTTTTCCCTAAGGGTTGGATAGGATAAGGGCCTCGAACCTTAATGCAGTAACTTCGCGCCTAACCAATCGCAACCCCAAAGACGCGCGCTCTATAATTCGTTCAGGCACAGCGGGTTGCTCCTCAGAAGTTGGCGCGTTTGCCGAGAGAGATCGCTAGCGTAGCATAGTTCTCAGGCCTAGCAACTAGAGGGCGGTGGTGCGCAGGTGGGGACAGCGCTGTAGCGACAGGCCCCGGGGCCCCAGCTCCTAAATGGCGTTCAGAGCTCGAGAGTCTTGTGGCTGACGGCGTCGGGACGCAGTGCTGCTGTATTCGTATGATTCCTCTTCTGTCCCATAATCGTGCTCGCCTCGATCGCCTCGATCCCGATCCAACCTCTCCAGTCTGGATCGTCTTGTACCTCCTCCAATATGGCCGCCGCTGTAAGAAGCTGATCCTGTTTTTTTTTTAAGAAAAGAAGAACAATCATGAGTAACTGTCACGAGAAATTACGTCGATATCGATTTGACGTCCAATAATAATAATAATAATGAAAATCTAAGAGAACTCTTAAAATTCTTTTATCTTCAATCGTCTAATCGATACCGTACCTTGTTCTTATTGGTAATACATATTCACAAATTCTTGAGAAAGAATTCACGCCATCTGAATGACTAAATTTCTATACATTAAATATCCCTTAAAGGGCCTACGTATTTTTTTACGAGATCTTGTACATTTCATGGCAGACAGCTATAAACATGATTAATTGATAGCTTACGTGAAAATGTTGAGCTAATTTAAAGATAATATATTATCGTCCGGCACTCTAAGGGTTAATAAATATTTCATAAGATATATTTTTTATATACATATCGCGCAAATTCTTTCTTTATCATAAATGACATATAACAAAATGTCCACAAAAAACATTCTGGGGACTACACTATTAAAAAAAGACGGCGTCAAAAAAGCAAATGATTAGGGGGGAACGATTAGCTTAGGCATTTTTCATAAATTCCCGAGCACAGGACTCTCACTCGGTCGAAAGAACTAAACGAGAAAAGACGCATCCGCCAGAGGTGCTAGTAGCCGTTTGCTCGAACGTCTAAACGAAATCGAGCAGACGACAAAAACCGACGGAATGACACTCAGCGCCGCTCGCGGTGATGTCATTTAGCGATTCGTATTATTAGAAAAGTGCTGACTATGAGTGACAGTCCCCTGGTCTCGACACACGATTAGATTAACGTGATCAATGCAGATATATATATATATACATACACACACACGCACACACAAACTACACGCACAACAGCACAATCAAATCGTGCAAAAGTAACGGCGAGAACAAAACGAAAATTCGCATTTTCGCGAGAGACTCGTAAAAGACAAAAACAATAGACAATGATAGACGAGAATAAAGATACAAAGAGGAGACGAGGAAACAGCAAAATCACGAAATATACATATACACAATACTATAAGTTATAGAGAAAGAAGGCAACAAATTTTCGAAAAATTCGAATGAGATAATAATATAAGATTGAATTACGAAATGTACGAGATGCTGAGACGTTACCTCGTTCGATTAAAAAAAAATAAGTACCGACTCGCTACGATCTGTCATTCTTGGAATTAGACGCTGCTTCTGCCATCTGTGAGAATACACGTTTTATTGAATGGATCGTAAAACTTTCTCCGTGATTGTGAATACTGCTTTTTTTCGCTAACCGTAGATTAATCGTATACAAGAAAGCCTAAGCGACATGATAAAAAGTTTCACATTACAAAAAAAGTATTATAGAATACATATATCGCCAATCGAAAAAATGGTGTTAGAAAATATTTTGAAAATTCTTCGCATTGTATATTCGATACTACTAATTTAAAAAATGCTTCCAATCTCTATAAAAAAAAAATGAGAGCCAAGCAAAATGAGTTTGCAAAAAACACCATAGACGCAACTGCAAGATATTAGAAAATAATGTTAAATAATTTGCTTTCAACAGAAAGGTACAATTCTATTCAGCAATTGATCAGCAGTATTTGAATATATCGATCCGCCATCTCTCGGGAACCTATCGAATCGTTATGTCAACGCTTCACTCTCTAACGTTAAACTATTCTAATTCCTATCTATGTCAGAAATATCGTTCAAGAACTAGCATATAGACAAAAAGGGGGGGGGGGGGTAACTGAAGGGGTTGAGGCGTTCGAGCGAGAAAGGTCGACAAAAAATCGTAACAAAGTTAAAAAAAATGTGAAAATAATGATATCAGGTGATAACGATGATTGGAGAAAAAAAATTGTCTCAATGATTAAAATGACTGGATATAGGGAAGAAAAAAAAACGATCTCAATAATCCGGGCCATGCACCAAAACCCATTGGTACTTACTACAGGGCCGCGTGCGTAAAAAGTGTTCCCTATTTCTTTTTTGTGCTAATATTCATTATTGGTCCCTCGGGATTCGAGTGGTAAGTAATAACGTCTGAATTGGTCCGCAAGAATTAGTAGCAGAAGTGGAGCGAGTAGTAGAAGCAGAAGAGATGGAATCCCCGTGGACTCGAGTATGTTCGTCAGTGAAGTTCGGCCTAAGAGGGGGGCTTGGCTAACTTGATGATTCCAGGTTCCCGGGAGGATCATCGTCACCTAACGTGACCCTGCCCTGTTTTCTGATGACACCGGTAGCAGCCACCGCCTCAATGGCTTTTACATTAACAAAAGAACATAGAAAAAGAGGTGGGTCAGATAAAAAGCTCACCAAAACTCTAGCGGTTGGAACCGAACCCCCCTGAATGCTATTTGAATCTCCCCCCCTACCTCGCGCACATACTAAAGCCTTGATCATTCACACACCTAATTTCATCATTTTCCCATTCATTTGGCCATTGCTGATATTCGAGGTGACGCCGTTACCGTTAGTAAGTAGTATAGCTAATTTAAAGGATGACGGCTGGACCGAGGGCGGATTCTGTAAGCTTATCTGTATAATATCCGCCCACGCATCCTTAAGTTGATAGAGATCAGCGCAGCGTGCATGGTAAAGCTGTGGATAAAAAATTTCGTCGAGCTTGTTGTGTGTCTTTTTTTTCTTGTTTACAATATGGTGTTTTTATGATTTTTTTTGCTGCTATCTGTAAAGCTGTCGAGTCGTGTTGTGTTCTTCTTGTGCAGGGCGTGGGATGATGTGGGTAATCGTGCGTTCCCCGTGTAACGTGTGATAAAGATAATGAGAATGCAAAGAGACAACAAAAGGTATATAAACAAACAGAAGTCTTATGAACTAACAGAAATACGGAAAAAGCGCGCCCCCGTTCTCACTGCGGTGGATACAAGTGTGTCGATCCGTACATAGCAGCTGAAAAGAAACATAACGTGAGGATGTGCTACGCTAAGGGAACATTTTTTGAGTTATGATCTGTGACTCAGTTCGCGAAATCCTTTCGTATAAGGATTTTGCGAACGGACCTTTTATTGTGGATTAGAAACATCGTACAGACGATTTTTCTATTCCACTTATCAAACTAAAATAATCCCAGGATCGTAAGAAAATTCTAGGCGAACGCATGCGATACTTGTATGCTCGCGGGAACAGTTACACGTTACAGTTACATACTATATGTATATGCACATAAACGTATAATAAAAAGTATAAACGACGTCTAAGTCTCAGGATTAGGGATTTGTTACCTCTTGGCTCGTGGCCGTAGTAATTTTCGTGATGACCTCCTGACACGAACAAGAAATTATTTGTTAGATCATGGGACACAGGAGTTTGTTAAGTCTAAGGTATACAAGGTCAATATTAACAACCCTAAATCCTCTTACGAATTAATTATATCTTAGCACGAAAATAAGAATCTACCCCTTGGCTTAAGATTACTTAATGGTGCGTCGTGTGGCAATAAAAATCCAGCAAAAAGTTTCATTCATGTAACCGAGAATCGAACTCGATCATCCTTTTCGTGTGTATCAAGTAAATACTTCATTCCATCTAATTGTAGTTTATTATTCTAATATGATACCTGGTGTGACTCTGGGTGCCAAGGCGTCAACGGGTGCATCGGGTGCAGCAACGGCACGTGGTACCTGTGCGACAACAGGAGGATGAGTCGCCCGCCAATAGGCTTCGAGATATTCAGCCACGTGTTCGCAAGCTTCGTCAAGCTGATTTTCATCGAGTATCACGTCGAACATTTCCGGTGGGCATTGGGCCAATTTTTCAGCAGCCACCATTTGCACGTTGAGATGTCGCGCCTGCGATTTTCCACGCGACTTTATCAGCCTCTGGAGTACCTTTGGCGAGGAGATCTTCAGGTAGACTATAGTGGGCGCCAGACTGGTCTTAGCCAGCTGAGAGGGATGATTGATCGTATCGCAATCTAGGACGACTAGCTGAAATTCCAGATGACAGATTCTTGATTGTATTACGTTATCATCCTGAGAAGGATACTCCAGATCAATTTATGACGTACCTGAAGAGTCCTGGCGAGCTCGAAGATCCTCTCGATTTCAGCTTGGACCTCGGCGAGACAACTACTTTTACTTGCGGATTGTTCCATGAGAGCGCGCTTGGTTGGATTGTTCAGCAAGGATCTTTTTGCCAGCGAGATGTCCGCCATTACCCTCGTTATGATTATCCTGTTAGGATGTTAATTGTGATAGAATAGTCATGTAAAATTTTGTCTTTTTAAAAGATTTTCTTTTTTCTTTTATACGCACCTGCCTTCAAAACGATGCTTGAGAAAATCGAAAAGTGCCTTCTGCATCATGTCCGTGACCTCGTAACCTTTCAGAGACGGTCCAACCAGAACAACCGGCCTCATAGACGGTACTACGTCGTACGGTGTAGCCGTTTCCTGAAATTTCATTAAACTTGTTGCTTAATTAAGTCGTGAACGATTCTCGCTTTCAACCCCACTTTTTCAGGAGATAGTCTCACTTACGTAGGACTTCATGAGCACGGAATGCAACATTGAAACATTTAAAACAGTTAATGGCCACGTCAACTCAAAAAACATGCCACCTATAATAGTATACGACGGTACAACGCGAAATTTCTACCCACAACGCAACAAAAAAAAATTACAAAAAATTTTCTTTCGCACAAAAAATTATTAATCGCGTGGCACAAACTACTATGATCCTAATTCTAGAAATCTGCTGAAAAAAAAATCTAACACAGGTGATCTTTTTTTTCTGAGTCTACTATAGGGCTATATAGAAGTCGTTGTACGAAATAAAGGACTTTTTTTAATATTACGTCAAATCGATAAAAAAACAATAATCTTCGTAAAACTCTTGAGCTAGATCAAACGCTCAGCAATGATAAGACGGATGTCCGATTAAAAAAAAGTGTGCACAAAGCGCCAAGCGGTGCACGTCCCCAAGATTTTTTAATTATCACCAGTGCCATTTATCCAATACAGTGTAATTAATTTCTAGTACACTCTAGAATCTAATCTAATTGAAATCGACTGTCTACAAGAGTCAAGCAAGGGACTGATATACTGAATACTGTATAAATACAAGTAAGACAGTATAGTGTAGTAAGGAAAAAGATAGAGAAAGGGAAAGAGAAAAGTTAAATATTAGCGGTGCTACGTTTACCGGCTTTTTGAAGAAGTTCTTCCTCTTCTCCTTAGCCGGAGGGGTGGTAAGGGTGGTTTTTCCAGGACGTACGTTTCCAACGCTATTGCTGTCGTCACCTGTCAAAAAGAAAAAAGAAAAGAAACATTTATATAAAAAATTCTTCCAATAACAATTAGCATGATCGATCAGGGCCAAACAAAATAGTACCTGGTGTAGGAGGTGTCGAACCACGAGATGGCATACCACTCTCACCAAGGTTACCAGAGGATCCTCCGCGTGATGAATAAAATCCCCTGGTACCACGTGCAGCACTAGCCTGTACTCTGAGCGCCTCTAGTTTAACCGGCGAGGGAATGAACCCTACATCGCAACCCTCCTTCACGAGCCTTCCAATCCACCAGTTGTTGTCGTACTTCTCCTGTAAAATTCAAAACGATCAATTTTCATCATGGCCGGGTAACACCAAACGATATCGATCTTGGGTGATCGAATAGAGGGTTCATTAAAAAAATCATAGGTAGCTCACCTTAATATGAAGAAAATCGCGGACCTCAAAACTGACGGCCGAGCCGTGGACTGGCGAGTCGTCATCGACGGAACCGTCATAGCTGACGTTCGTCCTGACGGCAAACGCTACCGGTTTCGTCTGTTTGGGAACAAATTCAAGATCATTAACTAGATATCAAATTACAATGCCTTTTGAAATTACAATCCCATCGTCTACTGCCGTTACCACGGGGTTCTTTAGAAAGGGGTGGGTGACCATCTTGGATGACCTTGTGTCTCCTATCGACTTTTCGACTTAGGTCAAAGCCAAGGGAGCGGGGAAAGTCTTTCGACGCAATGGGTATTCTGTATTACCAATATGTATTTTTTGTTATAAACTTTTTTTTTCTTATTTTTTCCTTTAGGCTAAGTCACAGTCATGTCTCATTGTCACGCGACAAAAGTGAAGCAATGGATTCTATGATATAAATAGATATAGACGTAGAATGAAAAATAGAAAGGAAATATAGGGATTCTAAATAACGAATAAAGGCGAATTCATAGTCACGTTAAATAGGACGAAATATAATAATCTTAAATGTGACGTTAGTCGATATCCGCGTCGTCATTAACTCTACGAAGCAAAAAAATATCCCTTGTTTTTATTTCTAAGGAGTGGATATATTATTACAATGACAAACGACTACGACAGACGGGTACCACACGATAACCATTAGAAGCAACATGATCTTACATGAGAAGTGAACTTTTCAATGTCAAAGTTATATGCTGTGTAAAATTTAATAATAAAAAAAATTGACTCACCCTAGCTTTTTCAAGTTGATTAAGGGCCTGCCTCTCTTTTTCGCGACGCAAACTTTCCTTCTCCTCGTCCAGCGAGAGATCCGAGCTCGGCTGCGAGTAATTCGAGTCCGCCGAGCCCTGAAAATATAAAACAAAGGCAAAAGATAATTTTTAAATATTCAATAAATAACAAACTAGTCTAAAAAAATGTAAAAAATATCGAAGAACCAAACTCAATAACTGTGCCGTTAAACGCTTTGCATTAAATGTCATCATGATTAAATTATATTGCAAATGTACGACGTAGGTAATTGACTTGTCGCTCGTCAATGACAACTTATTGCGTGCCTTGTAAAAATATTTTTGCAAGGTAATTATTAAAAAAAATTATTTTTCTAAAACATCGTAGAAAAAAAACTTTGAACAACAGGAAAAATCGAAAAATATCCAAATATGGGGAGCTAACTTCCCGCACCCGAAAATAGGTGCTACTGGCCCAAAGAACATCACAGGGTGCGTCCACACAACGTTTCACTGAACATTTCTATGGAGTTTCGCATGCGTTCACCTACGAAGGTAAAGGTACGTTTGGCACGATGTAATTTCGCTCCCATTTTCTCGTATGCTTGGTTACGGAATTACCGTCCCGCCTTGCTTATAGTCACTACCCGGTATCACTCTTAATAAAATAACAATATTAGAAAAGACTATAGCAACGTGACAAAACGATTAAAGCGTTTCTATAGATCCTAAGTTACGGCAACGTTAACCGCATTCAGGAAAACGATATATATGTCTGTACGTGCTGTACGTGATGCTAACGATTTGGAACTGTCGGGCGGTAACATAAAGAAACTAGAAAGAGCTGTCGATCAATCAATAAGCAAGACCCTGTCGATTTATTAGTGGAGTTGTCGTGTGACGGTAGTAACTGGAGTTGTTGAGTATGTAACAGGCAAGTCCAGGCCAGAAATCATTATTTATTTAGGTAGGCCACGTGGGCATGTGCGCGCAATAGAACAGTCCATGGGTTTAACGTTTATTTTTGGGCGACGATCGACAGATATAAATAAGAAACGATCGAAGGAGAAAAACATACTCAAGGCTATAACATAAATGTATTTTTATGCAATACGTGACGAGTCAAAGTTTAAATATGCGCTGCGACGTAGGTAAACGGATTTTTTTAACGAAAAAATTCAGAGGTTCAGAGGTCAGAGGTTTCAGAGGTTAGAGGTTAATTAGAAAAATTAAACAAATAAGAGTGCACCTACTCTAGAAAAAAAAGTATCTCGTAACAAATTTATAAAGTTAATTAATGCGCTTGTCCAGTTCTAATTAATTCTTGTGGCTGGCGGACACGTTTTAATTGTCTTCGCGAGTACTCCTCGTCTCCTGACATCTGAGGTAGACACTTTCAGTAAAGAAAGAGGCACTCGCGAACTCATAATCAAACAGTGTTCAGGGTACGACGTCCCTTAGGATTCTTTTCCGTCAATATGGAGGTTTAAGGTTTAATGCGAGATGAGAAATTGGAAGAGTCTCTCTTAGCGGGATTTCGTGCGAAGGGTGGAATATACCCTCCTGTGGGTATGTATCCATGGCGACGACCTTTTCCCAATGTGGAATTCCCTACCTCGTCTTTTAGCCACAGCATCTCAAGTTTGGATGGTGTCTTTCTCTTTCGACTGATAAATGCCTTCAATCCCCAGGGTGAAATTTAGGATTTACGTGCAGCCCTCGTTGCATCGATAGAGATGTGCTCGGTGCATATAAAATATGGAGGTATCTGTAGGTATATTGAATAACCTGGGTCACCGATATCCAAGTGACCCAAAGGAAGAACACACCTATGGTTTTATTGCGTTCGCCGTAGACAAAGGAATTTGTTCGAGCGTTCTGGTTTAGCTTTACACGTCACGTTTGTTATTAAGCCAAGCATGCAGCCGGGAGGCAAACAGGAATAAAAATAACATGGCTTACAAGAAGAACAGTAGCAGAAGCTTGTACGTGAAATATATTGAACGATACTTGGTTAGAATTCAGTTTTCCTCTTGTACATTTAATACCTGAGTAAATAGCTTGTTGTAGCCGGAATTGTGCTGGTTGTATCCGATCATCGCCGGGAACCGGAAACGCCTTCCACGGCGGTTCTATCCGGCTTCTTTTTTTTCTTCGTTTCACACGCACTCTCTCTCTCTCTCTCTCTCTCTCTCACACAAACACACACAACAAACACTCTCTCTTACTCTCTCTCACTCACTCTCCTTTTAGATTTCACCAACTAACTCACTACCGCATTGCGACTATCGGCACAAAACTTTAATCGTATTTTATTTCACTTTGATTTTCCGCAGTGTCTACACCGACTGCCACAGCCGTCGTTACGACATACTTCACGGGTTATACTCTTTGTTCCGTACGTTTCGTATAGGCGCGTCAACTTTTTACGTTTTCGTTTGCAAGCCATCCAAACACGACAAGGTGCCACTTTCAGCTATGCAATTCCGCCGACGCACATTTCGCTACCGAATGCACGAACATGGGTTCACGTGGCCTGCGGATTGTGAACGCGACGTAATGCGCCATTAGCTTATAATAACGGGTCTTAAAATTTCAAAAATATTTCAAGTAATCGTCAGTATTCACTCCAGGCTAAAACTGTAACGAGACTTCATGACGCTTTCTTAATTTACGTGAGACGCGGTTATTTAGGTTTACTGGGGAGTTTTATTGCGTGGCCGAACGTGCGTGAGATTTTGCCAACCGCCATTTCGAACATTGAATCTTCAGTTTAATGAAAAGAAGAAAAAGAATTAAACTAAAGAAAACTAAGAAAACAAAACGCACTTTGAGTTTTATATATCCTCCCTACCGTCTGGCTTTACGGACAAATCGCGACTGTGCCACTGTCGGTATCCATGGGGGTATGTCTGTCTACATATAGGTTCTTATACCAAGGAATGCGCCGCGCATGCGCACTCCTCTGTTCCTGCCAGTTGATTGAATCAACAATCCTCTTTCCCGTCCCCTTCAGTGACCTCCCATATAGAACCAACCCTCGCGGAATATAATTTATATTTTTTCAGACTTCTTGAGACTTTCGTGCACTTCTATTCTATCGGAAATCGCGAAGGGAGAATTGACTATTGTCTCACAGATTGATAATAATGGTGAACATGTAAAATCACGTGCACAACCCCACTAACATAGCAATTTTACTAAACCGTGAGGAGAAGGGGCGTTTGTTTTGTTAATAGTATCATTTCTCAGGGAATGAAAAGGAGGTCTGACATGAGATAAATGCTAAAAGAAGAGAACAACAGAACAGCCATACACTATTTAGTCGGCGAGAAATGTGTTTTGCCAGGACGATACTTACAGAGCGAAGAAAAATTACGTACCTACTGACATTACTTTATATTTAATTTGCCATTTTTCAAGCTGTATTTTGGGTGGCATGAGAATGGTAAATTATATGCGATATATATTCACATATGATTTAAATCAAATAACAAATCTATTCTGATTTATTTTAGTTTCGTCTTAAGTGACTTCCTGTAAAATTGGACATGCTATACTGCTTATTGGATAATTAATTAATCCTCCTATTCCCATAGATATACAACTGAGATTGATGTTACACGACTAAAATCAGGGTATCGGACACGAGGCTCGACGAAATTAAGGTTCGATTAAGAAATGTCTCCGTTTTATTAAAAAAAAAAAGTAATAAAAGATATTTAGATATTAGTCTACTCCAGGGCAATAGCGTCACTCGTTCTTTACGAAAGAATAACTTTTCTTATTAAACCACGCATTTCAGTAGAGGCAGATTCCGGCCTAATTAATAAAGGTTAGTTTCGTTCACGCAATTCACATGAGCCCCCTGACATTTTTGCCATACGACCGACCTTTCTGAACGGATAGTCAATTTTTCGAGTATGTTAAAAATCACACAAACCACAAGGTTCCTTCGTGTAAAATAATTTTCCTTGTAAACGGATAAATTCGCTTGAAAATATTTAGTCAACGACTGCGTCGCGTATTTTCACTGTTTCGCGATGCACGCGTTCAGGCGCACTCTCAAGCACATTCTTGGACGCGTGAGAGTTTCACTGGGTCAAACACTCGCGTTGAAGATAGGGAAAAATAGTGTCGAAACAACGAAGTCAATAAAGAGATAGAAAAGGAGATTGATAATAATAATAATAATAATAATAAAAATGTTAAGGGAATCGTATGGGGGTTGGACGGAGTGTGACAACGCACCGGCCGGCAATCAAGTCTTATGCCGGGTGCGCAAGAACTCGCGTCGTAAGATCGTCTTGACGCCAGCCGTTCGGCGTCGGACTTGGTGCGCATACTGGCGTCCCGAGCTTTGGCTTTCCTGTATTAGTAGTTGGTTGATCATTGGCCCGGTTTCTCAGTCCAGCTGCAAGGTGGCAGCACGCCCGATCGCGGACGACACCCCCGTATATCGATCGCGCAACCCCGTCCACCACCTAAACCGACAAGACGCCCCTGGAACCCGACGCCACCGACGCCAGCGGCCACTGCACTCTAGCATTGTCGTGTCCTATCATCCCCTATGGGCACGTAGATCCCAAACGGGACGCGGCATGACTTTCATTAAGGGGTACCGATGCGCCACCCGGTACATAGTGCTCCTATTACATACATTTACCGAGAATTTTCATTGTGATACAACCCTAGGTAATTCTAGGGAATTTTATGCAAGACGTATAAAAGCTATTTAGACCCTGTCCCGGCTATATTAAATAAATTCACTCTTTTATTTTTATAATCCCTTCCGCTCGTTAGACCCTTTATTGTCTGGGGCTGTTTCATGGCACCAGTCCATATCGGAAGACTGTTGTTTCAACCCCAAGAAAATAAGGGTAGCATTCGTCAGGTACGATACAATCTCAGCCAGAGGTGGATCGAACCTAAAGATTAGTGGCACTAGTCCAAAACCCTAGGGAGTCACCCTTTCCCCCAACCACCCCCTATATCCTTTCTATTCTTTCCAACAATCGAAAAACCATCTTGATGGCCATCGGTTGGACGTCGAAAAGAAGAAAAGGATTGTCGAAACTTCACATTTTTTTCCAAAATTACCAATAACGTACTGAAACGCCAGGTTCGTCAATTTTTTCATTTGAACCTCGATAATTGACCAAAATCAGTCGTACGTCAGTTTTGCACATATTTTTATACTTAAATATAAAAAAATTATCATTAGACATTCCCTATTCTTTGCCTTTTCTTATGCGTCAGGTAGCAACTTTTAATAAGCAGGGTAAACAGGTCGATATCAGGGGTTAGCAATTTTCATTCTACATCCTATACCAGACGTCTTCAAGGGGTTACCGGAGTGGGGGATGCAAGAAGTGTCGGGGGGAGGTTGGAGGGGGAGGGTTAGTGAATACCGGATTCTTAAGTTAAGAAGCGTCGCGACGCACACTCTACTCGCGTCTCGTCTTGTATTTTTAGGCAAGTACCTACCGATCGTTACGTAAGTAGTTCCGAAATCTACGTAGACGTATATATGTACGTCGCCAACTCAAATACACCGGGTGGTATATACATATATATATATAAATATATAGACGTACATAAGTATCCCCACGTGTATATATGCCCATATATACAGAAGCACGCATATATATCATATATCTATATACACTCACAGCAGGCATCCGGTTCCGTTAGAGCCACATGGTCCCAGCATCCAGAACGCATTCCTGCAGTGCATATACGTACCTTCATATCCAAGGAGTCACTATACATATATGTATAGTCGTACTATAGTCAGTACGTCATTCCGATTTATGAGAAAAATCATGAGAGTCATTGGAACGAAGATCCGCTAAGTTTTTAAAGGCAGCCAGTAGGTGGACGAAGGATCTCTTTCATTCATGAAATCCGACATTCGGGTAAGACGAGTCGTTAACACGCGTGTATAACTGTATATACGTGGAATTTAATGTATATTGCTAGGACGCCTCAGAATGGATCATTATGACGATCAGTGTGATTAGGGAAAATCTCTGGAATGATAAAATTTCATTTTGTTTTATGGGTTTACCTTCCTTCTGCCAAATGGCTTGTAGTGATCTCGTTTCATGGGTCGTCGCATGTGATGAGCCATCCTGGTTTATGAGAATCTCAGTAACGAATGTTCCTGTGGGATGCTGCGCGCAGACGGTAGGTAAGACACGGGCGACGTACGGGAAAGTGAAAGGGGTTTCGAGAAGTTTAAGAAAAATTTTTGTGGGTGGGAGAAAAAATTTTGAATTTTAAGGTAAAAGTTTGTTAATCGTGGTTATCGTATGGGAATTTATTTGTTTTACTAGGATTAGAGCGTTCGTCAGCTTCGCGACTTCCTCGATTTGTCGCGCCAGCAATGTCTTCTGGCTCTCTGCCACATTTATCACTATAGCGTAAGCTTCTTTCACTCACCGCCACGATTTGACACTAACTTCCGGTTTTCTATGATATCCTGCATCTGATTCAGGTGGATCGACGATTCATTGAGAATTAGGTAGAAAAGTCGAGAATCGTAGTTTTTTGTTTGTTCGGTATCCCTCTTTAGGGTCTGTAATCGGGATGTGTACTTGACCTTGTCTCTGCGATCACGAAGCGGAAAGATCGTAGATTTTCAATATGGAATTGTTGGTACAGACGTGTTGCTCGTCCTTTTTGGGAATGATCTGGAGATGATTTTTTTTGTTTTTGTATTTTTTTTTCAATTAGATAATCGTATCGATGGTTATCAAATTCGTTGATGCGGCTTTGATCGTGAGTCACTTGACGCGGTAGTCGGAGTTCAAAGTCAAGTCGCGGAGTTACGTGAAATCCTTGAATGAGTCATGTGACAGTTTTGATAACGCGTCACTACGAATCGCCGATCGATACGAGCAATTTAATTTCTTAGCTCGTGCGTTATTATTGTGTGCGGTGGTTTCGGAGGATTATTACGAGTTCCCGAGACAGTCCCGCGGGTTCTGTGTGCGGACTTGGTGGTACTGTCTGGCGATGAGGTTTTGGAACGCACCACGACCTCCTCCGCTATAAATAAATGCGGCTGCTACTGCCAGCAGCCGTGTGCCTTCGCGCGATTCGTTTCGACGTAATTTCGCCACCCGGTATACTGTCGAAGGACGGATGCTTTTCGTGATGAGAGTTAGCTGGGATTGAACGTTATAGGGAGAACGTGCCGATATTGCCAGGCGCCACTAGTGTGGTTTCTTTGATTTTTTGTCCTACACGTTTTTTTAATTTTTTTCCCAGAATTTTTTTATAATTTCATTTTAATCATTCAGTCACGTCTACGAAACATGAAAATTTCTTTTCTTTTGGTATTTTTTAGTATGATCGAAGTAAGATCGGATTTAAATAGGATTTTTACAAGTGGTAGATAAATATTTAAACGCGTTCAAGAGACAGAGTCAATATAGTTTGTACGTAGGATGAGACATAAATACTAAATTGTATGTACAGTAGTGATTTACGAAGTTAAGTTTCGAAAGATTAAATAAAACATTCTCGAAACTTATTACATACATATGTTGACAAATGACAATGTCAAATATAATAATTCTATAATATACTACCGTCGATAAAAGTGTTCTAAGCTCAAACACGATCAGCGGGTAAAACTGATTATCAAGAAAAACATACATACCATCTACCGCGAACGAGAATACAGAAAAATTCTTCCTTACCGACCGTAGGAAAATTACAGAGCGCTTGTTACCTTCAGAGTGACATCTCAGTGTTCTTCCCAGATGTCACTGATAACCCGTTCAAGTAACACAAACAATTTCGAGAGTATCTTCCTGTTAATTTCGGAATATGAAGAAATAAAGAAAATAAGCTACTACCACGCGCGTTGTAACACTCCAAGAGACCAAAAGCGCAAGGAAGGCGTCGACCGGAAGTGACATTCTCCGAGCAAATCCATTAAAAGAAAGTACGGTACGGAAAGAAAGCATAGAATAAGTAATGAAAAAATGCTCCACAAAAAAAGTCCATATAAAACTGAAACGACAAACAAAGAAAAAAAGGCGAGAACAAAGAAGAATTTACGCGTGCCAGCACGAAATAAGTAGCCGGTTGGTATTATTTTGGATCATGGTGTTTTATAGCCAGGCAGATGCGCATCCTCAATATTCCAGAAGCCGTCTTGCCTCGTTTTAATTATCAAGTGTCGCGGCGACTCGCCGTTTCCGTTGTTATTTTCGTTGTGGACCCTTCCTCCATATTTTATATCTATATGCCCGCAGACATATTTTTTCCAAGAGTGCCGCTTACAACTTTTCCTATCACGCCACACTGGCTCTCCCCCATCTTTTATTCTCATTTTTCACATCCCTCCCGGCCGTCCGCCGCCCCGCGCACCTGTTTCACTTGAGTTGCATCACCGAGAACGTGCATCCCCGGAAATGTAGGTCGCTTTGCCGTTCGTTGCTGCGGCAAATATAGAATCTTGGGATCTTCACGGTCCTGAGACCAGAGCTCCGCCCGTAACTACGCTAGTCAATAGAAAAGGCGGCCTCGAATTAATTCGTAGTTCAAATATCGTCCAAAGAGTTTTCCCTTAAAAAAAAATCATCCCACCAAATACTCGTTAAATCCACAAAAAGCAAATTAAAATTCAAAATTCCAATTCACAATGTCTTCTCCATCTCTAAAAAAAAATGTTTAACCCCCCCGACCAAGCCTACCCGAATAAGTCCGGTCAAACTACAAAAAATCAACATAATAAGAAAAAAAAACTATTATACTCATCACTCAAAATCTAACTACCAATCGACTCTTAAAACAATCGATAACAAATTTATAAAATGTAACCTCAAACCCATCAAGAAATCAACAAGATTGCACATAACGATCTAACGTAATACAACAGCAAGCCACATAAATTTTTTTTTACATACATAAAACAAGAACGATCACAAGGCAATCAGGAATTGCACGCGTGATGCCTCTTAACCAATAAAAACAGCAACTTTGTCTCTCATTATTCCATTTAATTAACATAGTTTAATAATTACGACTTATACCAACCAGGCACAATAATTTAACACATCCCTATCATGCGTACAGTCTCCAACGACCGATTCTCCTTACAAAAAATCCTCTTTCACATAACCTATGAAATTTCTAAAAACAAAAATAAAACCCGCTATACCCGTGTACCACCCATACTGTCCGCATAACGAAAGACCGTCAGCGCATTTCCAAACGAGTATCTACTGTAAAGGGTATTAATTACTATAGCATCTAATTTTCAAATGTTCTCTTAAGCAATGTCAGCCATATACACGATCATCATACATGCCTCAGGCATGTAACGTGCATCCAAAAGAAAATCAGTCGGCTCCACATACATATATATTCACATACACCCATACATTGTATATCAATATATTTTACATATACACCACATATAATTTCACGTACAAACGTTCGTAACGTACGCGTGTATCTCCGCACGGCTTTCTCTTTTTATAGTCCTCTAAGCACTGACCAAGTCCGCCACCGCCCATGTCCCACTACCTTAAACCCATATAGCATTTACATACGTGTACCAAAAGTCCAGTCGCCACTGTACCCACGAATTTACCCGTGGATATCTTATTACCCGACATAGACACACGGTCGAGTAACAAAGTGCGCTATGCTCATTCGCAAGATAAATAAGAACACGTAGAGTTAGAATTAGGTAAAGTTAGTTAGAACACGCCTTAGAGTTAGGTAATTAAAAAAAAATTAAATTTCTCCTACCAACCTATTTCCGAGGCACCGAGTGCGTGATTCGCGTAAAAGAAAACTACGATCGATGACTATCACAAATTTTCCCTGAATAAGGTAAAATTTTTTATTTCGAATCGCAACCATAGTCTTCGTACTTCAATTACATCTCTTAAGTATAGTATAACTTAACCCCTTCGCGTAATTGACATATCGTCGATCACGCGTGTCTATATCGATGACACGTTAAAATGCAAAATGGCGCATGCGTTAATTAACGCGATTTCATAAACTAGCAACAAATCGTATCCGTGGACATTAACATATTTAATGCCAAGGACTTTTTTGCGAACACCCCCCACCCACTGTACCGTTCACCGAGTTACGATAGACAAGATGTGGGAGTGGCTAATGAATTCTTTTTTAGGCTATTTGTCGGACCTTAGGCGAACGGTGATTGGTCGGTGTTCGAGTGCCTTTATATGCATTTTAATTGCGTATCAATTTCTGTGTGAATTAGGATATTTATAATTTTGAAAAAAAATATTTTTTATCGCCAACTCCTATCGTCCAGTATATCAAACGCAGTCACACACTCGACTCTCTTTTCGAAGCTCTCGATTATACACGCCAATGGGCATGTACGTACGCACCGATACACATACCGCGTGGCGTCGAGCGAAGAAAAGATAGCGATGCCAAGTCATCCGATCATGAGAGATGACTTGGCGCTTTATCAATTTATTTACACGTTGTCGGTCGTTGCTTCTGATCGGTCTGGCTCAGGGCTTTACCCTATCATTTGTCAATAAGGTGTCTTACGTCTCGTTCGACAACTTCATACTCCTATGAGCCTTTATTGTGATCGCGTAACGCGTTTAACACGCGACTTATGCCCAATCGATGGACTTCCGATATGCTAGGTATAACTATATATACCATATGTGTGTTTGCATATATATTTATATATAGGTGCGATACCGTTACATCTAATTGGCACTGATTCGTCATACGTATTTTTCTACGTTTACATATATTCTTGTATATAGAAAAGGTTGGGCATGTACGTTTTTAAAAATTCAAAATAATCATTTCCAGCATCACTAAGTGATGAGTCTAAATTGACATTAGAATCCTTCAGTGTTACTGTATGTTTACGGTTCATATATATAAAGCTACAACCAAAAGTATCATATGTGGGTGTACTCTAAGTACGCGTAGCCAACTTTCATGAAAAGAATGACCCGTGGAGGTGTTGCCAACCATATAGGGAAACCTGCTCCCCCATATGCTTCCCTCGTCCGGCGCACAAATCACTCGGACGCTAAATAATACAATTAAAGAGCAGCGCTTTGAACGTTAGATGGGTGCGCGTGTGTTGGTTCGCGTGCCGGTTACGATTTTTGATAAATAAAAAGATATGAAGAAAGAAAAAAAATTCTGAGTTACTCTCGAAAGTGCCTTGATGATGGTCGTTACGAAAATAGATAGTGACAATTAACGACCGGTTTAAACGTACGGGTACTTGCGTGTGTGAATTATCCATAATTACCGATGTTAATGTCGAAATTGAATTTCGATCTTTTTCTTTCAGATTCGTTATGGAGATTCGCTGGTACAACGGGACAAAATTTTACCCGCTGATTAGCTGCACGTAAAAATTCTAATCGTCTATCGATACGAGTCTGCTTATGTCATGTGTGACCATACGCTGTATAGCTGGCATCGCGTCATGTATGATAATCAGTGCCAGTGCGATTGTTCGCTTTCGTCTAGGAATAAGCTAGTGTATGCTCGCGCTACCCACGTGTGGGATAATACGACGATAATTCACGCTCTTTTTTCGGAGACGTCGTGAACGGCGTGTAGGTGAGCGGATTACTTAATGTTTAATGGACGCGAAGGAGAATTGGGGAAGTAGGAAAAAAATGTCTCTTTATTGTTCGAATAGACGGTAATAGAAACTGGGATAGAAATAACCCATAAGGTAATTGGGTGGGTGGTTCACTCTTTTTGTAGATATGCAACTGGAACATAGAGAATGAGTCTAGGAGAAATTTTCTTGGAAGGAAGATTTTTGCTTCCAAGTGTGTGTATACCTATGTGTGTGTCTATATATATATATATATATATATATATGCACGGAGAGAAGAGGGGTAGGTAAGGACGAAGGGGAACGAAAGAAGGAAAAAATAATAATAATGATAAAGCGAAATAAAGGGGAAAAAAACGGCAAGGTAGAAAAGTCGAGACTCCAACTGTACGAAGGAGAGGTACACGCCGCTTAAAGGGTCCAGTCATCTCCTGAGCCGTGGCCTTGATCTTGAGAGTGGTAAGGTGCACAACCACCGGGACCCCCGAAATAAGGCGAGTAAAGGCGCGTTCGAAGCCGCGCGAATCTCGATAGTGAATTTTCGAGCGTAACTAATGGTCTCCCGAGAAAGAGCGTTTTGCCCGGAGCCAGGGTCCAGATTCTTTTTTTTTTTTACGTTCTCCTATCTCTCGTATTCTCTTGACGCATCGTTACTTTTTTTCCCATGGTAATCCGTTAACGCGGATTCTACCGAAATTCCGGTCGGACCCTATTCCCTATAATTTTCCTTAAACCCAGTTCACAACAGTCGGTTCCGTACGTCTGGTAAATGTTGCTACGTTAATTATTGAGATATTATTTTTAATTTTCAATTCGTACCACCCTTTATATGTCACGGTCTATGTATAGGATTTTTAAAATATCTCTCTCACCCACCAAATAACTAAATTCCATTAAACTTGCTTTTTAGACCTTCGAGTAAAATTATTGATGATTTTGAAAAAATGAAAAAATATATATCGTCAATATAAATCATCCATTAGAATAGCCGTAAGTAGAGTTGGTCGCGAGCGCGACCTAATCAAATGTTAGGTGCACGTAGTCGTAGAAAGACAAGAAGATAGCTCCGTAAGTTCGTATGGTGTTGTTAGGTGGCACACGGTATAGTATTGGTACCCCTGGTACGGTGGTAATGGTGCTTTTGGCGATGGCGGTCGGTTCCAGACGTAGAGTTTCGCTCGCGGTGCGCCGCGTATAATGGCAACGTGTTTTCGTCTAATGTACTTTTTGTGATGTCCTTGATGGAGGAGTCTGCGAATGCAGAACTACAGGGCCCCATGGTGGCAGCGGGCAAAGGGGCATAGGGCCCACCACCACCACGAATCACCTCAACCCACCTCAACTTCGGGCCTAGTCAAGGTCAGGGCACCGGCAGACCCCATACCATACCATAGGTACCACACCGCAGCAAACCACCATACACATACCACGATATTGTATGGTGCCTATGCCGGTCCAAGGATGAATAGCCACGTTCTAACGTGGCCCCCTTGTACCCATACAACTTTTTCAAAAACACCATAAGACAATTCAGCCAATAGCCATAATACGTAGAAGCCAGTTTCGTTGCCAATACCCATGTATACGGTGACTGATTTCATATGGATGAAAAAAAAAAGTTTACCAGATCATTCACAATCTTTTTTGTTTACCTAAAAGTTAAATATCGTGGAAGTTAAAAAGAATTTCATCAATTTGAAAATATTAGAACAAGAAGAAATTGTTAATACCCTTTCGTTTTAAAGAAATAGACAGTTTCTTAGCTGTGACCTAGCTCCGTCTCTGTCTTGTTCGCACGACCTCCGATCGCTCCGTCTCTCTCGCACTCACGGGCGACATATTAAATTGGTTAAATTTTCGTAAGGATTACGGTTACACGTTCATCGATCCCATTGACATGAGCATGTGACAAAATGATTTTGTCAACTATAGTCGATAATTCAAAGCACGTTAAGAGGGGACTGATACGCAAATATACCAAGACCAAGAGTAATTACAAGCAGAAGGTCAAAAAGCAGCAAGACAGAGTAAGAAAGAGAAAGAGGGAGATAGAGAGTGAGAGAACCATACAGGATTTCGGGTTCCGTACATAACCCAACTGGTGTAACAATCTTCCAGTGTATAAGGCCCAATGTTACACTGGTGGCCAGTGTCGGTAGCATCGAGTTACCAAGTCTACTCCACCAGCATGCCGAGCCCTCCTCTCCGTGAAGCATGCGCCAAATACATTCTTTGTTCAGCACAGAGCCTCTGCACACCACTAGGTTCTCGATCTGGTCCGTGCAGGGAACTTGTGTTTCCACATAAAAGGCCTCCGTTAAGGAAAAAAAAGGTGGCCAAAAAAAATAAAGTAAAATCTCAGACATCCCAAACGTCATCGTACGAGTACCCTGACGCTGTGCGAAATGATTATCGTTAATCGTCTAGAGGCACGAATAAATCAGAACGCACAGATACTATTATTTAGGTTTATGATATATTATATATGTACATATGCATGTATACCGTATATACATAGAGGTTAGAGTGCCGACGGGACGCTGCTTGGCGCAACGGTTTCAATTGTTGTTTGCAATATGGCGTCTGGGGCCTCCTAGGCCTCATAGTCGTTCTCCTTGAGAGCCGTACGCTACTCTTTCGTTTTGTTTTAGCGCACGGCTAAACTGGAGAAGGAGTCAAGGGGAGAGAGCGAGAGAGAGAGAGAGAGAGTGAGCGAGAGTGAGAAGGTGGAGCGAAGAGTTGGCTAAAAGCTATGTATATACTGCAATGGAACGGCGAGTCGAGTAGAGCTTGAAGTAGCCGAGGCACAATGAGGCCCGAATGTTGCAAAGCCAGGCTGCGTTTCATGGTGGTGCAGACTATGGGGCCCCGTCCGAATATAATAACGTCGGATCGATCCTATCTTTGGATATCGGCAAGTTATAATTGCTCGAGTGGATTTCTGTTTCGTTTATTGTTCTAACCCGTTTTGGATCTTTTTATTTGTTATCTCACTCTCTCCTTTTTATAATTCACTTCTATCTCTTTAAGGTACCAGACTTTGGACATCCTTGGCATTTTATGAATTGCACAAAGGCTCTTGGGTCGCTACGGCTTATAACGTTCTGCAGAATTAACGAGCCATTGTTGAAAATTGTTGAGGAATTGTCGTGCAGATTAGACTACGTGTACATGTATACACGTATATATATATATATCGTCTTAGTTTTTTTTCAGAGTCGCGTAGTTAGTACGACTACGTGATAATTGTTTCTTTTCTTTTTTTTTAAAGAGACGAGTCCTAACAATTTAAAGATATATATACCTTTTGAAATTGTCGTCGTCTCTAGCAGATGGTCCATGTATGGATAATGGAAATGGAGAACCAGTATTGCCAACCAGAAAAGCGACCACCCAGGCGTAGACTTTTCATTTCCGCGAATTAGTGACTTGACGTAAATTTATAGAATGAGACAGAGAGGGTGGGTGGGGGTAGGGGTAGACGGAATCTTCATTTCGATTTCCTTTCCATTATTATTTCAAAATAAGAATTTTCAACGGGCAGGAAGTCCCAGGTATATCAACGTAATGCAATCTGGGACTGTACGTAAAATTAGGTACAGTCCGAATGTACGGTAATTGTCTCGGAATGAAACGAAAGCAACGAAGAACGAGCGGATAGAGATTCTTGGTAGACTTATAATTGGGCCCCAAAGACGGGCCCGCTCGAAAAGTGACGTTAGAGCCAAAAAGAGGAAGACTCGAACGTGAACGTTCACGAGAATTGTATTTACCGTGATCGCGCAAGTCCCAAATTTTTTTTCCTTTTTCACTTGGGACCCTATACCTTCTTTCCTTTCCAACCCTCCTTGCGCGGCGTCTTCCCTTACCTGCGGTCGCCTCCACAAAAAGGCATTATGACCGCAGTAAAACGCTAAAACACACCCAGGCTCCTAAGGCCCCGTCAGGTGAGTGGACATTAGCGCCCGCATTGTGGATCGGCCGCATCGTCTCACCGATCCTCACAAAGAAGTTACGCATTTTTTTTCACCCCTCTTTCCTTTCGGCTATCCTTCCCCATTGTCCCCCCTCCGTCCTCTCCTCACTCATCGTAGCTCCAGCGGCTCCACCGCACCACAATATTTTTACTGCCTTCACCGATATGCCACCCTCTGTTTCCTACGTCCAATAGAGGCCCTGTATACCGTCAGGTGCCACTTGCCATTTTTCTTCTTTTCTTTTTTCCTTTTTTCTAAAACGACGCCGAAACACGTAGAATTGGCTGCACTTTGAGATCGCAAATTGCCTCGGTGGCTGCGACGTCTCGGCCACTGACTTGGATTTCGCGAAAGCGCCGAGTTGAAGACGCGGCTGGAGGGAGGAAGATGAATTCTCGGAGATGAAAAGTACTTTGGTTACTCTCGAGAGCTGAACGTGATCTAGGAAAGTCTGTACGGAGCTAGGGGATGAAATAAGGTTTACCGTGTATCGGAAGCGGTTTCCCTTCATGACGCACCCTGCACGTACGTGTGTATATGCTCGTGTAGGAACGTTCCAGGCCAAGGTTAGCCTAAGTGACGCAATGGCTGAGAGGACTGGCTAAGGGTGAGAAAGCTCTTTGAGTTCGGCAGGAAGAAACAGACTGTCAAGTCATCCCCCAAGTGGAATGGCGTTAAGGGTAGGTAGCCTCTCGCGCGGCCAGTTGGAAGATCTTATCGCAAATTAAAAATGCAAAACTCTGAGAAGTCCCGTGAAAAGTCGAGGGGCTGAGGGTGGCTAAATTCCGTGCGCCCTCTGCGTTATTTTAAGAGATTTACAACAATGGGGAAATCCCGTCCGAAAGGAGAGATGGTCAAGCATTGGGGTTAGAGGAACACCCCCTTGGTCCGTTCTATGAGGACTTTGACCAACTGGACGATGGGGATGGAGGGGTTGGTTGGCTTAACTTTCGCATTTTCGAAAGATATCCTCTTTTGCCGATTGCGAACAATGAGAGGAGGGTGTAGATTTGCACGGGGGAGAGGGGGTGAAGAAGATCGTACCTTGGAGGAAGGGAGGGGGGCTGTGGTTGCTACCCCTGGTGAGCGGTTCATCGCCAACCCCTGCGTCGTGTCTTCCCCGACGAGAAAGTGCAGTGTCCGTGAGTAAAGTCATTTGCGTGCTAAGAGGTTGGGTTATTCTAGGGATCTAGAAACATGCGACGGAATAAATATTTCCAAGGGGGTTGTTCAGCAAGTGGGCCCAAAAGTCAAAGGGAGATTTTCACCTGACCCTCTTCAGCGTCAGGTCGCCCACCGCATAGTTTTAAATTTCCAACGAGCGCCGAATACCCGTTGAACCACTCCGCTTGAATTCAGGTACCCATAATTTTTGGTCTATAACAAATTCCAGCAAGTGTGAGAAGAAGAAAAACCTTCAAAAAATCCAAAATCGATAATTCATCATTTTTTTTCTTTTTTACCTATTACCTTAATCCTGTAATCTTCAAAGAGTCCAGAGATCGAAATTCGCTTACAAGGCTTGACTTTTTTTCGTGTCCTAACAAAGAATCCCATAAGGCCCCGAACGGCATCCTAATTCCAAACACTAATCTGTTGCAGGGCCCAAGCACGCATCGTACCTAGAAGGCTGCTAGTATACCTATATAGATATACCAATATGTATAAGATGAAGAGGGATAAGAGATGGAGTAGTACCTAGCAGAGAAGGACCTGTCAAACTGGCGATCGGTGTAACAATGTGTATGGGCCCCAGGATCGTTGGGGCCCCAGCAGAAGTTAACCGCAACTCAGCGGGATTGCAGGATCCAGCAGTCAGCCAGTTCGCCAGTTCACTTTCCTCTCCCTCTCCCTCTCCCTCTCCCTCTCTCTCTCTCTCTCTCACTCTCTCTCTCGCTAGGTTAGAGATCGAGAGAGCCCAGTCGTATTGCGAGAAAAATAAGTCACGCATTGGCGGAAGTTGAAGAGAGTCCCTCTGCCTGTCCAGGAGAAAAAATTCTTTTCAAGGATATCCAGTGAGCAAAAGTATTTTGGGCCTTACGTATATATTCGGGTATGTAGTTCCCTACGCCAATGCAGCAGCAGGTCAGTGCTGCAAGGATCTCCGTAAGGGACAAAGAGATCCTGCACCTCGTCCTGCAGCCGTCTCCCTGGCCCATTTGGGCGTGCAGCCGTCATTGCGCTAGTAGCGTAAGTCCCAAAGCACACACGCATAGGCGTCCAAAGATAAAAAGGACAGCTGCTAAGTGCGTGTGCGTAAACGGATGCGCGTTACGAGGAACTTGCTAATTTGCCGGAAGGGATGTCGATTCGCTGCGATATAAGGGAGGGAAAAAAATATTTCAACGTTCGCGCGAACGGGGCCTCACCGTTCGTTCGAGCTTACGAGAAAGTGGGACCGATGAAAATTTACACCTGAATGGAGAGGAGAGAATGTCGAGAAAAGAAAACGCATAGGGTGACGAGAGAAAACAGAAAATACAGGGCGCGTCATTAGCTGTGGGACTTTTCATTTTGAAATGTGTTAGTAGGGCCCCTCGTTAGGCCCATTGTATAGTAGCGCGAATCTATTTAAAAACGAATATGTTGTACATATATACGGTACTACAATAATAACAACGATCCCTCGTAAATTATACTAATTTATCTAAGCAAAGATATCGTTTATCTTTACCTGTCCTCTTTTTTTCACTTTTTTTCCATTTAACGTTAATCAATCAATTTATGTGCATATCAAGTGCTCAGGCACAACACAAACAACTGCAAGTGACGCAAGATTAATAAATAGTGATTAGGTGCCAGCCGTGTATATTAGACGTGAGGTTGTATCGCAAAATAGTGCCATTCAAGCAAATAATTTCTTGATTCACTTTTTTAAAAATCTTTTTGGTCAGCAATCTTTTTTCTCTCTTTCGAGACTACTTACAAGTACAGTTGTTCTTTGAGGTACGCAGAGATTGACTAATTGTAGCGTGTCGCAAGGTTCCTTAGTGATGTTAGCTCTTCCGTTGGATCTCTCCTGAAATTCGAGTACAAAGCTTGCTGATAAATCGGCGAAATCGAGACAGTTCGTCACGTAGAAAGATAGGAGATGGTTAAAAAAGAAAAGAAGAAAAAGAAAAATGAACAAATCGTCCATCGGAAAACGTTTACGGATAAAAAGATGAGAAAAAAGAAAAGTAAGAAAAAAATTGTAAAGACGCTCTACGAATTCCACACTCTGCTGTAACCCTAGAAGATGGGTCATCGGGGGATGAGAAGCCAAACCGGGCCAGGAGGGTGGTTAGCTTTGGGCCAGGTAGTGTATCGTTTGCCGATCTTTTTAGATAAATTTTAGTGAAACGAAAAAATGACAGTCCCGTCGAAAAGCTGACAGTCGTTAATTGAAGGCCCGGCAATTATCTCCGAGACGCCGGTCGTCCAAAGATGATGCATTGGGCCTTCTCGAAGAGACTTCACCCTCCTCCCTGCCCGTTTGAGGGCGTCGCGAGGGAGGGGTGGAAAATGAAAAATTTTATTCTACCGGTCAGACCAGCGAGGCTGTCCAGATTTTCTTTTTTTTTTCCAAGATCGAGCGACCAAGAAATTCAAAAAATAATTCATACCACGAAATAAAGAAAATTGCAATCGGGCCCGACGGGTCCCGAGCTACGTCGATGAATCAAATTAGCAATGGACCAGAGGATCGTTATGGTGGTTTGCGGAGGGTTTGGGTTTATGAAAAGGAAGGGGTGTGAGGTCAGGCCCAAGGTACTCTTGGAACATTTGCTACTAATGATCCATCCTCCGCCATATTACTTTCGACCTCCCAGCCTCCCACCCCGATCTCGGGTATCGTGTACCGGCTAAGTGAAAATGCACGTAGATCCTCAGGAGATACACAAGGCCCACTTTGGTTCTCCCACCGTATCCTTCTTCTTTTTTTCTTTTTCTTTTTACCCATCCGTATTCTCTCCGATACTATTCGCCCTGGCCTAGCGTACCGTTTCGGTCCCAGAGAAACAATAAAAAGTAATGGCGGACATAATCCCGCAAAGACCTGCCAGCAGACCTAGTCCAGACTATGGCTGCCTTTCAGCAACCGTACTCCTCTTTCTCGGTTTAGTATAGCGTGTCTAATCCTCGCGTCGGGCCCACGAAAACGTGCGACGCGCATGGCCCTGGACAAAGAGATATGGGACCAATTGGTCAGACGCAAGAAAAACTGGCTATTTATTTATTTACGAGAACGCGGGATGCTGTGAAAATAATTTGTTTATTTATTCACTCCACTCTACGGGCTCCTACTAAGGAAGAACGGACCAGGTCCCAATCGGTCCCACCGGCTATTTCGTCTCCATTGTTACATATATCCGGTGCAGGTTCGCGAGTCCCATTTTTTGACCCTTTCGGGTCACTCCTGTTTGCTATGGTTTCGAGCGTAATCGTAAGAGACTGACGTTACTTTGGGCCCGTGATCCCCATTGGTCTCCTGAAAATGCGTACTGGGCCCCGCCCCAAGTCTTCTCGGTAACCCACGAGAACTGTTGTATAACGTAATAAAGGGGGGATAGAGAAAAATATGGTCAACTTTGAAAACCCAATCTGGCGACTTCCTCGCGTCGAGCGTCGCAACGTGAGCGCAGCGTCGTGTCGTTGTAGATGAAAGATTAAGGCAAGGCCCAAATGTAACGACACGCTCGAGTGCTCGTATAACCGGGCATCCTCAAGGCATCGCCATAACGGGGCACCCTATATGTAGGAGATCGACTCGCATTATAATAATCGCTGCCCGTTCAAGAAAATTTGTATCTCGTTTATACAGATAGAAATCACATTGTCTTAACCGAATTACGCTTGGATCGTGTTACCAAATCAAGAGCCGGGCACGATTTCATCCGAGATCAAGAATCAAGCCAGTAACATCGGTAGATCTCCGTTCGGTGTTCGTTGCGTATTTTCAATGCGGATCTCATTTCTCCGGTATTCGAGGATCCCACGTTAAACGTTCAGTACTCACGTCACAGAATCATTATTCACGAGTGCGTCTCTTGAGTTTTCCAGAAAGTCAATAAAAAAAAAAAAATTTGGTAAAAAGGAAAAACGAAAACAATCGGGTATACTTTTTATTTCCCTTATAAAATTCCAAGATCTTGGAGTGAGATGCAGAAAGATTTATCTCTTTTCATCTTCCGTCCTACGTATTGGTACATCGCAGTTTTCCCATGAGCTGCCGTATCCAGCAACCACGTTTTCCATCGTCGATGTTACCGGTGACGAATAGTATATAAGAAAGACAAAGATATATATATATATATATATATATATATATACACAGAGAGAGAGAGAGAGAGACCTGCTGGTGGATATTAAAGCGAACATCATACCCTCGTCACTTTTACTGGCCCTCTCTCCTGTCCGGTTTCTTCTCTACCAGTCACACGCACTCACTCCCTCTCTCTCTCTCTCTCACTTACTCTCTCTCCCCCCTGCCTCTCCGCACCCCTCCCAGGCACTCCTCGCCAAGTTAAACACGCCGCGCGCAAAGGATCTTCGGGGTCCATAGGACGATGATGCTGCGCCGCGGAGCAACTGCAAAGTCAAATCCAGAGATCCTTACGGTCTACCAACACCTAGCCGAACAAAAGCACACGAGCTGTACCACGGCTACAAACGTAACCCCGTAAAAATTCCCAGTAGTGCCCAAGTTAAAATCTTTCCCCTCGAACGCATGCGTCAAGTTCCAAGAGGAATTCATAATAAATTTTTTTTTTTTCTTACAACACCTAAAAATCATCAAACGTGCCAAGTAAAAAGTAAATAAAAAAAACAAGTAAAAATGCAAAACGCACCCTCGTACTGTGATACCGGGACGAAGGTAAGGAACTAAAAAATTTCCAGGGGGGGTTCGTACGAGTAGAGAAATGGGCTGGGGGGGGGGGGGGTTGGTTGGATGATTTTTCAAAACACGCAGGCGTCCCGTATCGTTTCTAGAAATCGGCTTGCACTAACAAAGAGGTCCCAGCAACATGTGGTTACCGCACACCCTCCCCCACTTGGTTGCTAGGTACCAAAAATCCCCATAGGGAGTTTCGACTCATCTTGCCAATGGCCAATGAACGGCTGGCGCAGAGAGAGACCGGGAGGGTTAGAGCGAGCCGAGTGGTAGCAGTGGAGGGGGGGGGGGGTGAACGTCAAGGGTAGATGCACCTACCGTACATACCGTCAGCTTCGCCTGTATACGAGACTCGAGGAGGGTGGGATGTATATTTTTTTTCTCTCCTTTCAAACTATCCGCATCGTGAGTGCCAAAAGTCACGCAATTCAGCAGCAGCCGTCTTGCCGCGTACGTGACCGTGCGGTCACGTCGTCAGATTACGGCAGCGAATTTCAAATGTGGCGCGCAAACGTTCAACCCGCCGAGCTTCGCTTTCAGGTAACAGCCGGGAAACCCCCGGCTTCTCGATAGAAATCCGAACGAATAAAAACATTTCTCGGGGCACCCCCGAGGGCCGGCAGCCCCGGGACTCCGTGGACCGAAACGGGGATGAAAGTGCAGCGCAACCGTTAACAGAGAAAAGTGCGCATACTCGATGAGACGAAGAAAAAAGTTAATTTCAATATACAGGTTTTTTTGGCATTTTTTTTCGTCCCCCCAAAAAAAAAACCAATTCAAATACGTTCACCGCTCGCGAACGGCTTCTCAATGACGACAGGCGACGAGAGCATTAGGCTCTGGAATCGCATTAGTCACTGCGCCGCAACCTGCCGGAGAAAAGTGACGTGCGCAATTGCAATCGCACGTGAGTCGACACACCGCGCGATGATAATTGCACAGCGCATGTCGCAAGTTGCTACAATGTTGCCGAGTCGAGCTAAAGTGCAATTAATATTTTACATAGCAATGAGATAAGATTCCGTATACTCGGTACAACGTGATATCGAGATTGCAACAGAGTTGTCCTTCGATCCGTGCGACATTAATATGCACGCGTCAACCATACGGATTAGCGACCGGTTAATATTTACGGTGACACGTGTGACGTGAGTACTTACTTAACGCAAAGTTGGAAAGCCTGTTTACGAATTTTACATAAATGGAGAAAAATTGAAACGAAAAAAAAATTTTATATATATTGCTACTTCTGGTAGCGAAGGCTAACGCGACGGCACAAGACTCCGTGTCTGGCATCTGCCGTATCTATCGACGAGGGCACGATTTCCAGGAAGAACGGTGATCGGGGGGGGGGAGGGGGGGGTGGCCTCCTGTTTACGTGACGGAGCATAAAGGGAAACGAAAGACTCGTGCAGGAAGAGACAGGGAAGCAGGTCGGGTATAGGCTGGCCCAAACAGACTCGCGATCGGAGGAGCCACCGAGTGCCGGCGAAATGAGTATAATCAAAACGGTTTAGTAGAAAAGCAGCCGCGAGCCATGGACATGGGCAGGCGCGCGGGCGCATTTGAATTTGAATTTCGAACCGATTTGACTCGGTAATGTTCACCGGTCACGAAGGCGCCATCTGACGGACGACCAAATTACCGGTCTTTGGATATCGGTTTTGTCGTTTCTCCTTGTCTCTCTCTCTCTCTCTCTCTCTCTAATATTTCTCTGAAGCCTCTCCACGATTTCCGAGACCCTTTTACACGATTTCTATAAGGCCCCTAGCGTCACTACGCATGGAGCCACCCGGCCCACTCATTTTTGTATACATGCATATATGCAACCATATACGCATGTATGGCTATTCTCGTGGCACGAATCGTCGATACCGTACATCGATATAACGAATTAACTTGTGAATGAAAGACCGAGAGGAGTTCTGTTATTTAGTGGTCACCTGGTATACGTAGATGTGTGTTTCCGTGATCGTGAGGTGCTGCCAGCCATTCTTTATTACAATGCGATACAGTCAACGCGGTAAGGTTCGAGAGATCGATTGGTGAATCGATCGGCGAAAGGAGCGATCTAATGAGTTTTTCTTCGAGAAGAAAAAAGAAGAGGGGGGGGGGGCGAGGGTGTGAAAAAAAATTACAGTCGAACAACAATGCGCGCCGCTTCTACGATCTCGGGGGCCCTACCAGGGATGAGTTGGGTATGAGGCCCAAGGTGCTAGATGTGAGGGGGAGAGGGGGGGGGGGCGTGATGCATATACAGCGAGGGTGGCAAAGGGATTCCAAACAGTGTGTGAAGAAAAATTGTGTATCCTCGATAATTTAATTCGGGCAACAACTCGAGCGGCCAGGTATAAAGTGAGGAAACGACGAAACAAAGAGGGGCCTGACGATGAAGACTAAGCCACAGAGGAGCAAGGACCCAGTGGGACTTGCTCTCTCGCTCGCTCTCATGATATACAACAGAGAGAGAGAGAGAGAGAGAGAGAGAGAGACAGAGAGTCCGAGAATTCAAGGGAACTCGACCAATGGCACGGAGGCCTTACGGGGCCTTACGCCAAGAGTTACACACGTATATTGGGACCCACTAGATTTATGTAGGTGCGCGGCAAGGCATTATGGGTAAACTCTAAAGTAGTTGCCTGCCTACGAGGTTCCTGGCTTGGACCATCGCCGGTTATTACGACCGGGTGGAATCTTTGTTCTTTGCCGGTCGTACCAACCTAACCTATTAAATATTCCAATCCCAACATACATATACGACACGGGCAAACGTAAATTTCACCCGTCAACAATTTTTATCCCGAATGACCCATCGAAGCTGATTACATTTTTTTTTGTTCATCGGTCATCCCAATCGGAGCATCTATAACGCGACCCCTAATCGCGATCCCATTGAAAACTTAAGGGATGATCGAGTCTGGCCCAACGAACTCTCGAAAGACGAAAACTGGAAATAACACGGGATCGGATAGCGAAAGGGTTGCTTCCGAGTCAGTGGCGCGTGCCCCAGTCCAATCGGCCCCCTCCGACCCACCCTACTTCGCTCACCCTGCCTACCGATGATCACGCCCCGTTGGAACGTCAGCTGCCGTAAATCCGTGGACCCCGATGCTCGTGCCGTTCTGTCCTGATCGGTCCACTTATTTACGACAATTTTTTTGCACCCTATTTTTTTTTTTAATAATTTTTTCTCCTGACCCTCGACCACTTTTTCTTCTCTCTTCGTCCGGTTCGACCCAGTACCCCGTATACGAGTATCCGGAAGTTCTTAGGAAGCTCCGGGGACACTTTCCGTACTACAGGCACTTTACACCTGGACAGACGGCAATGGGTGTATTAAACGACTTATCCACGAAACGGGACTTAATCCTTGGTATTTCCGCCGATTAATTTTCCCTAAGGCGATTGTCTCTTTTCCGCGCGGTCGACGAGTAACTCGAGCGTGTCTCGTACGAACGGAAGCCGCGGAATCCTCGGGGTGTCTTAATAAACTTGGACAAAAGGTGGCCTCTGCTGCGATCCCAGTTTATACCGGGTGTAAGGCCCCGTATCGATGCTATGGATTAGGAGAGAGATCCCTCTTCCGGTCTCTTGGGCTTTGTACATACTTATATCTTATGGACATAAGTGCACGCATTGTATATGAAACCTACTATATGTACTCAGCATGCATATGTATATATATACGGGTAAACAAACGCGACAGCCATCTCGGCCGATACTGAATAAAGACACGTCCCCTTGGACCCTTAGCGAACTTTGAAGTGTCGTCATGGCCAAAGTCGCGAAAAACTTTATAAACGACGACGTCAGGCCGTGACGTGCAATTGCGCACAACGTAACCATGACGGAAGGAATCCAATGACGAAATAAATGGCAGACGTCACAAGGGAGGAAAGGGATAAGGACGAAGCTCGGGATGGAAGATGAAGAGGAGCCCCGACTGACCGCATTCTCGACTGTCGTGACGTCAGCGATGAGCATCTACACTACACGGCTGGTACCACGGAGAAAGGAGCACCAGTTACTATAGGCCGTGTACGCTGGTACACGGTAAACGTGTGAGTGGCTTGGCGTGCTTTAGTACATTTTTATGTCCTCCCGAATTTAAAATTCGAGACGTTCTCTTTATGGGTAACGCATTAGATTTTTATCTTCATTAACGGTTCACTCGACATTTCGACTCGATTTTTCGACGCTTCGATGACTCTTATGAATATATATATATATATATACTTTGTCTCCTAATTCAACCACTTACTTTCGTCTTACTTGTACGTACCTTTCGCTAACGGGTGTCCCTATACACCTTTTTTTCGGAATGTGAAATATCGAAAGTATACGAAATTTCAAAATATCCAGGAATTACGAAATTTTTTAATGAGAAATCATAAAATACCTTCCTAGTCGACCGTACGGTCGTGAAGGCTTGTATACGCGCGTACACGACCGAAGAGAGTTCATTTAAATTTTATAAATCAAATGTATCGATATCCTCTTGGGCGAGTATGTGATCATCGAGAAGTCGAATTAACAGCAAGTGTATTCGAGAATAACGCGAACCATCGATAAATCGAGCTGACGCGGTCAGCATATATACGGTACCCGTGCCTGTGGCACAGTCTATAAGATATACGTATACGGGTAATAAAGACCCGCGATTTGGTAGTGAGGGAATATAGCCAAAAGAAATGCTGTTTACTTCGTACGCGTACATTATGGGCCGGGAGGCCCAGGTGCGCCGAAATAATTTTAAGTTATTCATGAATTCATTTAATCGTTTTCGTACGTACCGGGAAGACTGTCTTGGCTCTTACCTTTTAGACAAAGGGGGACAGGGAGGGGAGCCGAGATCTTGTGCGTTATACCCGGTGTAATCGTCATTAATTCGTAGAAACCATGGTCCCGGCGTAACGAGGACCATAAATTCCTTATTAGCCGCGAGCACGGAGAGTCTCGGTAAACGAGCCATGACGACGATAGACCGCGGTGATCGGCGCCCGGATATTTCGAATTATTTATCGGCAACCTGTAACCTTTAAATCGAGATCGTTCTTAACCGCTCCTACATATATGTATATGTATATGTATATAATATACATAGATGCGTATAGTGTACCTAGTCATCGCGATCCACCTTCGCGTGCAGTGGACAGATATATAAAAATTGTTCTTTAACGGAAGATTCGATTCGATCGATTTTTCATCTTAATTTTGATTTTTGTTTTTCAATAGAGTCAACGCCCCTGTATGTCTTTATGCACGTTTGGTCACACGGTATGTGAGTCGGGTGTAGGAGAGATTGGTGTCGGAAACGAATGAATTTTACGTTGATAATTGCCCTTAAAGAATTTTCTTGTAAAATTTTTCATTATTATTCTCGTGAAATAATATTGTAGCTGATCAGGTAATTTTAATGGATTAACTATTAATGGATGGCAGATTAAATTGTTTTTTTTTTTCATTCGACATCGTGTTTCGACTGACATCGATCCTCCCCTATGTACGTATTTATTGTGGCTAATTGGGATTATCGATTATGTTATTTTGCTAATTGGATGATATAGGCGTGTCTCTAGTACCACTTTTTTTTTATCGAAGTTCCAATTAAAATAAAACTATTTTGCAATCCGAACGATCGTTTGCTTGATTTAGTTTTTCCTTATGTAATAAAAGGATCGATTAAACATTTGACTTTTTTTTAGATCGATATGACATCAGAAGTCAGGCGTATCTGCGTACACACGTGCCTTTCGTTCTTCATAAATATTTCTTTCTCTACGAATATTCGTATTCAAATTTTTCTTAGACAATTTTTTAAAGGCGACAGGATAGAGCGAGGGAGGTAGTTCCCCCCCCCCCCCCCGTACATACAATTTCCTTGCTCCCCGGCAAGAAAATAGAAATTTCGAAATAAAAAAAATTTTAAGCCCATTCAACTACCAAAATAAGTCATCGCAATTTATAGCTTCGTCATTGTCCCGTTTCCTGAGTGATAAATAAGATATCTATATATATATATATATAGCCAACTTTCATGGTACGAGCACGTTAATGCCTTCCTCTGTAACGAAGCCATCTCGGATGCGACGTCGTTGAAAAAATGATAAAAAGTCAAAAATATTCAACAGCTTCGTACAGAGTAAAATTACGCTGCCTTCAATCTAATCGACGATTAGCTCCTTTTCATAAACTTACGAACGTAATTAATATGCTAACCAATTATTTCAACAACGGATGCATCAAAACGTCCGTAAAAAAAAATTCTATTGAAATGAAGATGGTAGTACAGCTGCTCCAAAAAAGAAAAAAAAAACTTACACGTGGAGTTCATCGCACTGTACTGTGTATTTTTGTACATTTCCATCTAGGTATACCTCCCCCCACCCACCCATTGCCCCCATTACATTTCCACAGGCATGCATAACGTAAACATATACGATTAGAACAGCGTGAAGATTTCGAAAAAAAAAAATACGTGTGACAAAAATTTGTGCAATGGTAAATATCAGGGAAAACAAAAAATCAATTTTCAATTGTTCGATACGTACGATAGGTAATCAGTATACAGGAATTAATGTATTGGTGTACTCCGATATAGGATCAGATTATAGAACAAGATCGGGAAGATCGGGATTAGGATGAATTAACGATGCAATTTAATCCCGTGTCTGTTGCGGGTAAAATCGACTGGAATCGACTAATGAAATAATTCGCGTATCCCGATTAGAATAGTTTTGGCATTGATGGGAAATAGTTTGGTGATTTCTAAATGAGATATCCAACAGCAAGAAGAGAACTGAGAAGATTCCAGGTGGATTGGAAGTCGAATTCCAATCGAAAAACGTGACCCTTAATTTCACGTTAATCGATCACGGTGTAAAAAGGAATAAATTTTTTTCAAAATTAAATTCTGATTTTTTTTAATCCATCCTCAACATTGACCCGATATCAATGATATTTTAGTTCCCGATTGAAAATTCAGGACGTTTGACATACGTGTTCCTGATTTCCGATTAATATAATCGATTAGGGAACGAGAGTCTCAACGAGGGAATCCAGGAGCGTAGCGACCGATTAAAATACCGGGTAGAATTTCTGTCCGAGTGAAAAAAAATCTCGCGGTATTCATCGGACCCGAATAATACAACCTTTTTGCTTATAGAGACCAAAAGGCGTCCCGACGCTCGGTGGTTCGAGGAATCGGCAAGGAGAGGACCTCTCCTCCCTGCTCCATATTTATCGGGAAGGCCAAGTTACCGCCAAAGACAAGTCGCATTGGCAAAACCGCAATTTCGAGATCGTCGCAAGAAGCCACGAACGGGGATATTAATTAATTAGAGAACGGTGCGATTTTCGATCTCTCTGCGTTGAGTAACGACGACGTCGTGTTTCTTCTTGAAATCGAATCGGCTAACAAAACAAGAAAGAAGATAGACATTTTGAAAAAAAGATATTTTGCAAAATGCACCAATACCCACATAAATATACGTATATCGAATAAATAAGACCTGCGTGTTTCGTGTGATGGAACCTTAAAAAAAAAATTCCCAAAATATAATTTTATGCGAAAAAAAATAATATTCGCAAAGTTTCACATTTTTTTCAAAATCCCATTATCATTACCGATACCATCGTCACACCCATACCTGTTCGATCTCCATAATGGCAATTTAATGCCCGTTCAATGGTTACCGTACGCGGAACCATCTAATGGTGCGTCTAGCTGGACGAGTATGAAAACGAGACGAGAATTTTTGGCGAGTCCGCCGAAGCGCCGTAGGAAGGCCGGAACGAGTAGGAGGGTATGGGAGGGGTTAAAGAAAGAAAGAAAAGGAAAAAAAAAAGAAAACCAAACGATTCGCCCGGAGGGATGAAGTCCTGAACTAGAGGTAGGCAAACCTTACGATCGCTTCTTGCTAGAAACACATGAATAATGCAACAATTGGTCCGAGCGACGAGCCTTTGTTTTCTCGTAGGGCCTTCGTTATTGCCCGCTGCGCCATCGCCAAATTGCTCGCAAAGAATATTTTCCACCCTGTCTCCACCCTCCCTCCTCCCTCCTCCACCTGCCGACCCGATTCTCTCGCTCGCTCACACCAAATAGAGAAGCTCGACCGTCGGATTCTCTTCCGTTCTAATTATTAATTATTCTAGAGGACCACTAGGGAGCAGCTGCAGCATCCTCTTTCGGTCCATAGACATTTACGTAGTAATCATAGAGATTTGGAGAAAAAAAAGACCGCAGCCAGTAAAGATGGAAGGTACGCAGACACCAAGCATAAAATGTCTATTGTTGTCGGTGATAAATAGAAATTATTGTATACCAACCGACGGGTATCGGGTCTGATTATTTTCTTTTGAAGTAAAAAGGAACCAAAAAAAAAAGAAGAAAAAGTTTTAACATTGGGTAATAAGGCTTACGGGTGGGGGGGAGGGGGGGGGGTTTGGAACCGTGCGAGATATCCGGAATCCCAAAGGAAGAATTCTACTGTCAAGACGTTAGAAGTGGGACAAAGACGAGGCGCAACGTTTCTACGGATGAAGAAGGAGGGCATTAATGCGTCGGCGCTATCTTAATGAAGTGTCGGTAATGCCTGCCATGGTCTCGGGGACCTTTCTTCTCTTTGCCTTCCGAAATCAGATCTTCCCCCCCCCCCCTCCAAGCCCCTCCCCACCGCTGTATTCTCAAGTCAACCACTTCAGGTAGCAAGGGGATAACCCCCCGCCGCAGTCGTTTCGAGGCTCACTTGTTTTACTTCGAAAAAGAAAAGAGAAGAGACGAGAAGAAAAAAAGAAAGAGAATCTCAAAGGACCCGAGAAACGAGATTCCGATATTAACCCCCTGTCTAATGTCTTTGGAGAAAGACGCAGCATCCCTACCATGCAAACCCTTTATCGGTAAGGTAGAGTCATCCTTCAAATAATATCTCAAGTATTGAACAATCTCGCCTACGTGAATTCCAAAGTCCGCGCCAATCCTTAACAAAAATTCAGTAATTTCCATCCAAGCTTAAAACACTGTTACGAGACCAAAAAAAAATCACTCGAAAACGACGCGACGACTAAAAATAAAAAATGTCTGTTCAACCGAAAATTAACGTCATCCACTATCGTTGAGAGGCATTAAAAAATTTTTGTCTTTCCAGTTACAGGTAACGATCCCCCCTACCCCCCCCCCGCCCTCCTTACCCCCTACCCCCCTCCGCCACTCACCCATCACATACAAAGTCGTAGCAGGAGGGTAGGATTGAGCGCGAACTTAATTGTATCCTAGGAATTTCAATCAGTCCCCGTAGAAGGAGAAGGCGAATATGAGCGCCGGTGTAATAGAGCAAGACGAAGGATCATGGGAAGGCTATAGATATATAAATACACGTAGCTATTGTAAAGCGTACCTGGATCTATAAGGTAACCGTGGCGTAGCACTAATTCAGGTATCCTTAGACAGGACCGTAGCAAGTGAGGTCGACCTAACTCCCTACCGAAACGCCTCCTCATCCATCCTGGATGTTGCATTTGGCAGGGGAGGTCCAGGAGTCGACTATGGACATAGGTGTAGCGTCTGTGTGGGTCGGTATGTACCTGTTCGATTTACCTGAACCCTTACCTGGTAAGAGTGCCGGGGAAGAATAGGGATCTGAGTAGAGAGAGAGAGAGAGACAGAGAGACGAGACTAGGTATGAGTGAAAGAGGGATCGAATGGCAGGAGTGAAGGATAGAGAGAAACAGAGAGGAAGGAGATGGCGGGAGAGACAAAGCACGAAGCCAAGAGAATATCGGTGTAAGAGCGAGAGAAACGATCTGTACGATCTGCTGTCATTTACCTGAACTGAGACTAAGGAGAGTCGAAGATGGAAGCCCCGTGGTAAATATGGAGAGTTTTCGGTCGGTGGGCCAAGTCGTGAGGAGGGGAGGGGAGGGGACGTGGGAAGGGAACGATGCGTTGGATATGGGGAGAAGAATTGGTATGGAGAGACTTAAAACTCATCCAGACGCGTTCGTACACCAATACACCAATCCGGTCACATACCTGGCAGTTGGCATACCTTCCTTCACCTCGCTCTCTTACTTTATACCTGACTATGCGCCCTGGTACCTAACGTATATACGCGCCATTAAATAATCCTGGCGGACGCTCATTAGGACTTTTATGAGACGAAATATTCGTGAAGACGGCGCGCGGTAGGGAGGAAAGGGCTGGAGGGGAGGAAAGATGAATTTTGGTAGACACCTCTTCGTTTTCTCTCTCCCGTCCGACGTACGAACGATTATACGTATCGACATGGGTAATATACAGTCGGTGTGAAAAAGGAAGATCCGTCTGCCGTGTAGCGACGTTAGTTGGACTTTGCGCATGCGCGTTACCGATATCAAGTAGAACGAGCGGAGAGGGGTACGGGAGGGGAGGAGGAAACGAGGGGAGGGTTTTTGAGTCTTCGACGAGGAAAAAAGATAAAGTGTCTATCGACGTCTCCCGGAACATCCGGGCTTTAATTAAAGCTCCCCCAAGGCTTCACGATCCGTTGGGCCTTGACGTGGTGGTAACCCTTCTTCGACAGAAGCGTCCTTAAGGGTCACGTGTATACGTAGTGGCTGGGTCACCTATCGAAGGGAGGACGTAAGCGCGAGATATCAACCCCTTTTACAGGGTGAGTCAAATCGCGTTATGAAATTACGTCCGGACGTTGATACATAAAATGGCGCTTTTCTCTTCGTCTAATCTTACATACCGGACGACCTATTACCCGTAGGATTCCGAAAAGAATAATTCTGCAATTTGGACGACATGCGGCCGCCAGACGTTTCGTTTTGTTCTTTTACTTTCTTTTTCTTCTTCTTCAATTCCCCTCATCCCCATCCGTCTCTGTAATTCCGCAGGTGTACGGTAGGCCCCGTACCACCGACGTCGCCGTCGATTTACCAGTGCGTCTCTCTCTCTTCTCAGCTCTCCTCCCTTCATCCCACCACCAACCACCCAAACTCCCGGAATCCCGTCTTCTTCTTCCTTTTCTTCGTCTCTTCGTGAATACTTTTTACCCCAAATATTTCGTCGCTACCGCGGAAGGGATGAAGGGGGAGTCGGGGACTTGTGGTTAGAAGACTTAGAAGGTGGTTTAAGTATACGGGAGTAGAGAGAAACGAAGGAGTAACTATGGATGCTGCGCTGTAACAAAACACAGTCTAGCGCAAGAACGAGGGAACGTGGTGAAGGGGGGTAAGGGGGGGGGAGGCTACCAGTATCCAGCATCCAACCTAGGACAACAAAGACTCGGGACTTGGCTCGATCGTGACTCTGGCTCTGCCTCTTGGTCCTTGTTGGTCCATATGCTACAGCCGACACTTTGGCTTCTCGAAAGTATCGGCAATATAATAGGAGCAACGCGAACGAGGATGGAGACAATAGGCAGGGATGTTAGAAGACTGGTTTACGGGAGTTAAAAATCAAAATTTTATCGGACGCATAAAGAAACGAGAGAAAAGAACTAGAGATACCAGACAAAGTGGTGGGAGGATGTTTCAAAAAAAAAAAGTTTTTCAAAAAATCCTCGTTACAGGCATATATGAAAAAGCTATTGCAGTAAAATCGAATTTTGCAAAAGGGGTGAGGAAGGGGGTGGCAAGAAAATTTTTCGCGCGAGCAACAGAAACCGACGAAAACTAGAAGGACGGACGAAGGGAAGACGAGGAATGTAAAAGCCAGTCGGGAGGAGTGCGGAGAAGAAGAAAAAGGTACGAGATAAAAAAAAGAGATAGAGGTAAGAAATCACGAAAAAAGAAAGCAAAACCCGTTTGGCCGTTAGCGCTTCTCTCTCGGTATGGGGTTTGGTGTAGCCGTGGTCGGGCTTGCACGGCATAAAGCTTCTTTTTTCTTCTTTTTGCTCCTGCGAGCTTGTACACTGACCTATATTCGCTGAAACCGGGTCTCGAACCACAGACCTGGAGAAGTCCCGCTGCCCTGAAAAGGGCTAGTGGAAGCTGCTGATGCACGTGCGTGAGCACGCGTCCCTCCACGCACTGTATACCTATGTGTGGCGTAGCCCACATATGTGTATACCCGGTGTAGCCATCTTGGGGTACAGCCACTGGAATGACTTTCCGACTGAGTAATTTTCACTGGCCATGATACGGCGCACCGAGCCTATAGAGATACACACGTGTATACAGAGAGCGAAGAAGCAGCATAAAAAAAAAAGGCCACAGAGGAGATGGCAGGTAAAACCAGGTGCCAGGAATAAAAAGAGGATGAAGAGAAAAAATAAGGAGAAAAAAAAAGAGAAACACGCGTCAGGAAAATTTTACGTCGAAAGTATAGAAAATTGGAGGAGCACTGATATATTGCACTGGTACCTGGAGAGCGCGAATAAGATAACGATGTCTTTTCATAAATATGTAAAATTCAATTTGCATGCGTTATGCGGTTACGTATGTGCTGTATGGGGGGGTGGGTGGAAGGGTGGCGGAAACGAAATTGCTTCTTTTTTTTATAACAGGGTGGTAACGGTATACTTTACGAAATTAAGAATGCGTTCCTCTCGTTGATCGTACCTAGTGATTTTTTGACAGGTGGTCTAGGGATCTTTTTTTCTATTTTCTAATGCACCAAAGTGTCAAATTGTCCGGAGGATTCGAGAGGGATTCGTGGAAGTAAGAGGAGATCCGAGAGGGACCTAGGGAGGACTAGAGTGAGAGAGAGTGAGAGGGGGATGAAAAATAGACGGAGGAAGAATATAAGAGGTATAAAGCCGATCTCTGGATTAGGGGATGACGAGGACGAGGGTGGCTTTCCAGGGACTGCAGCAACCGAGTGCCCTAGATAACCAGCTCCTGCAGCCGGAGTCATCTAGCTGTATAGTATAGCTGTATATACTATACGGATGCTATGTACTGAGATCGACTTTTATATATGTGGTATATATATATATATATCATCTCGTAGAAATACAGGTAGCAGGTACGAATATCCCTATGAGATACTGACCGAATGACGTAGACGTCTGTAATATTACTAGGAGTTCATTACGTTCTAGAACTTGCATCAATTTCAACCTATATACGTTAGGGAACATACTACGTGGACGATGACCATCTCACAATTTCTCATCTGGAAATTATTCGCCGTCTCGTAGGAATGCAAATGATATTCATAATTTTAATTAGACATATTACTGCGAAATGGAGACTGCAGATGCTCTTACGCTATGAAATAATTTCGATTAGTATGCCTGAATAAAAAAAATTATTTTATACCAAAATTTTGAATTTTTTTTTCACACAGTGCAAAGAGTAGCCATTCATTTTTTGTTGGGATCTCCGAAACAAAAATGGCTACGGTTTTTCATTCATAAAATTTGACAGAAAAAATTCCTGCCAATAGTCAAAAACTACTGTTATCCTTCAACTGAATCGCACTGTGTAACTGTATAGGTGCTTTTCTTCCTCAGCCTCTACGCCACCCCCTCCTGCTCTCATTAGCACCCCTGACTCAGTGAGTTGCAAAGAAAGGTGGAGAGCGAGTCAAGCAGTCCTCTGAATGCAGCTGCAAATGAGAGCTGCATAACGGTGTTTGTCCAAGGCTCGTTTTGCGGCCTCTCAAAGATGTAAGTCTTCAAATGAAGAGGTCCGCGTTAGGTTAGGTCTTATCGAGGACGAGAAAGGTCTATCTCTTTGATGTACGTAAGCTACCCTCCATCGTCCTTGTATTTTCATCCCTTGCTTCTCTCCACTCCCCCTGGGTCTTCTCTTTATTCGTCTACGATTCTCGCCCGAAATAGAGTTTCCACCTTCCAAAGCGTTGTCAGCGGGTCTGATTTCATTTTTTTTTTCATTTTGATTCGATTGATTTTACCGAAAGTTTCACTCATAATTGACAATTTCGAATTTTATTGAATACGCGAGTATCGCGTGTGGGTGAAATTTGGAAAAATTTATTTCACTTACCTCCTTACTATGTTTTTTCAAGATGCTCCTTGTGCTGTCTACATTAATACGTACATGGCGATTGCGTGGCTATATCTCCACGGTGAAATATTAAAGCGCGAGAATCACGTGGAAAATTGTGGGTCATAATATTTCATGTGAAATATTGGAGGAAAAAAAATAAAATAAAAGAAAAACGAAGGTATACTTTTTCACGGTAGTTTCAAGGAGTCAGATACGCCAGTTTCACGTTGACATTTGACATTGCGAAATTAAGATTATAAATGTATGTTCTCTATCGTAGCATATATGAAATAGATAATCGATAAAATATTGATAAGCAAGAAATAAGTGTCACTCACCGGGTTGTTCGTGAAGGCCGATGATGTTGTCGGTGCGGTAGGGTGCAGGTCGTAATCCTGCTCGTAATCCCGATGCCTGGATGGATGAGAGTCCCGAAGGTCACGATGGTCACGAAGGTCACGATGGTCGCGGATCTCTCGTTCTCCGCGAGGCTGCTTCGACATCGCCAGATCCTCCTCCTCCGAGTCGAGCAGCAGCTGCTCGGCTCCTCCGCCTCCTCCGCCACCTCCTCCAGCACGACCTCGAGCACCTTCACCGCCTCCAGCAGCACCTCCGCGTCGGGCGGGATGACGCCGGAGGTCACACCATTCCTCCTCTTCGGCCTCTTCCGGTTCCTGAAGGAACTGCCCCTCGGTAAGGGGCAAACGCGATTGCCACCCTGGACCCCTCACGACTGTGCTGACGACGACCTCCTGCCCCCGTGGCCACCCGGGGGACACCACCACATCACACCCTTCACTACTTCCCGATTTAATTACCTCCCGACCACCTATGACCTCTTGACACTATCGCCACCACCCACTGTCACACTGTCCCAGAATTATCACCGATCTTTATTTTATGCTTCTTATACGATTTTAGATTGGCCGATATTATCTGTAAGAATATTTAAGGTTTCAATAACGCTCAGGAAGATGCGCACGCTAGCTCGACCGAGTCACGACTAACGCTTCGGTAATATAACCTTTGCCCTTGTACGCGACACCGCACTGCGACCACCTAAGGATGTAAATTCAATTTCCCCGAGGTTCTTACCGTCGGATAATTCAATTAAATTTCCAGAGTTCAAGCGATTCGATAACAACCTACGTTACCGCCCAAGGTAGCCGCACTGATCCTGTTTATTTCTAGAAACAACAACCTTTCGAATGGATTCTCTCTATTGATACCGATACTAAAATTAACCCGACTAGGTGTCCCACATATATTTTTGATATTTATGATGCTTCTACACTGAAACCGGTTACTTCGATAAGCCTTGAAACTATAGTCAGTCTCCATATAGGTGCTAGCTATCGTTCCGTTTCAAGCCATCGAACGCTCGAGTTTTCGAGCACGCGTTATCAATACGCTAGGTAATTATAAAACTCGTGCGGTTGGCAACGTGTAGTAAACCTAACCAATATTGCAGAGAACAAAAAAGGAATTGACTTCATGGATCGCAACATGATTCACGCTATTCACATTTTAACGTGCCTGAGTGTCACACCAATTCAATGATAATAATTCGTATACCCGTATCGCTACCTATGAACAAACCTTGATGCTCTGACACGTAGGTAGGTACTTGATAATTGATTAACGTTAATTACAATTAATCTGATCAGATGACATTGTACCAAGAAGGCATGTAAACAATTATATATATAGGGATTTCTCTATTGAAATAAACAACGAATAACCTGAAGATTTGTCATGCCGTCAAAAATTATCAGGGATCAGAAATATAAAAGCTTGATAACACTGAATTTAAGTAGTTTAATTGGTGTTAGACTTTTATCTAATTTCACGATTCGACCAGTGACTCTGCTAATCAAAACTAAAGGCGCGTATCTATGAAACTGTCGAGGCTACAGGAAAACGCGTGCGTGAACGTGTCTCTTGGTTGGTTAGGCGGGGTTTAAGTTGAGGTTAGGTCGCGCCGCGGACTGCAAATGTAGGGCTGTGGGTCGCGCCCGGTCGAGCTCAGCTGCACCCTCAAGGGGTTGCAACCCTGCACCGTTTAGACATAACCCACGCACACTTTTAAAACACTGCACTCACGTTGTCAATGCTTGGATATTCGCTTTCTAAGAAACGCAGCCATTCAATGACAAGACTATGGTTTTAACTCTTGACTTAAGTTCCTATTTTTAACCGTCAAGTGTCATGTTTGCAACTGACAGTCTCCCGAGGCACGCACAGACTATTTATGACTATCACTGCGTTGACCCTGTATTTTCCGTAAGATAGAAAACAACGGAACAAAAGTATAGAAAGATACGAAAGCACAATGAAAAATTGTCAAATAAAATCTCTTTCAATTTGCACTAAAAAAATGTCACACTCTACGTTCACCACTTCACTAATCAGTGACAATTGCCGACTGACGCCAGCAAGATTTTGCTTCTTCGAAAAATTCTGGTCTGCGACACAAATTTTTCCCAGTTGTCAACGAGGCCGTCCTAACCTCACAAAATTCTTCTCCGGGACGATTTTTCCTCACTCGAAGAAACAACGGCTTCTGGGAGAATCACGTTGAACACAATACACAGGCGTTAACCACGCACAAACTTTTCGTGACAGGTATCGTCTATCCGCACGTAATCGTAACTATATTCACGCCTAACCACACAAGAGCGACAAGCAAGCACGAAGCTCCAGTAGACTACGACACACGTTCGGACGAAACAAAGCGGCGTAGGGAGCGACGCGATCGTCGTAATTGAGGCGTGTATTTATTATTCTCAATGCCCAGGGCGTTGTGAGAAACCGTAGAGTCGATTGAATCTCTCCTGAGAAGAAGACACTGTCGTCGCGATGGGATAAATGCCGGAATATTATTTGCACCGTAGCCTCGTGTAACACGTTATCGCGAGGTGCGATGGGATCCGAGGCGTGTAAGAGTGACGAATTTAACTGAGAGAATACGACAGGGCACGTTTCTGCGAAACGACAGACACGTGAAAATGTTCGTTGGAAACGTCAAAACGACGTAAGGGCCGTGCTCGCGAGGAGCCACGAGAGAGAAACGATGCTCGTGCTGTTCGGCCGATCTCGGGGGTGGTCGGGGGCGGTCGTGAAAGGTCGGGGGCGGTCGGGGGGACTCGGCTCAGGGGCCAGTGACGTCACACGGGGACGCAGACCCGGCTCTCTTGGTTATCGATCAGGGCGGGGGCGCATGCGACCAATGCGATAGCGCGCCTATGCGACGTTCTTACGTATCAACCCTTGTTTAAAGGGAGACACGCGACACGTGGCCTGTTACCACCCCCTCTCCCTAAGTCTCTTTCTACTTCCTACCTGTATCCCCTCACCTCCTCGTCCCTTGACAAGATATAACACACTCTCTCGATACTCGCCTGACGGAACGCTTCTTCGCTCCTTCTTCCTTCCTATACAATACACACACGCACGTATACAGTAGGATCTGCTGCACCGGCTGCACTAACGCCACTTCCGGTACACCGAACATTTATTATTACGCGTTCTGGTGCGAGTCACAACCGATATGGATGTTTATTGCTGTTATTGAAACGTCGCACGAATTTTTCTGGTTAAACAGATCGTTCTAAATATACGTAAACGCGTTTATGGGAGCTTTATGGTGTCACTGGGCCAAGGATATGAAATTGCCTTATAATCCTGTTTGGATAAAATGTTTTTTTGGAATTCTGTTTTAAGGTATCTGTATCGTAGATATATTTATGATTCGTAGAAGTCTAGCTAGGTTGGAGAAACGTCTGTTACGACATAGGTATTGTTATCGATGGTCAATGAGTTTAGTGACCTGAGTATCCGTTTCTGTGGGCTAATACGTAGCTTCGACCAAACTATTCTGCTTTAATGTTATTGACACTCAGTGATACGCGGTAGTTTACAATTACGCGATCGCCGGTTGAACTACTTTTCTCTTGTTGTTTATCGCCGTCGCTTACACGTGGAAGAATGTTATCGCGCTGTCTCTTCGTTACGTAGATGCTTTTGTGATGATATCGCGACATTACTAATTGCGCTGTTTACCAGACGGACCCTGGGTCTTAATGCCTCGTGGGCGTCGTTACTCGTAGCCTCTCAACGGCCTCTTGGATGATCTTGCGAGTGAGGCTGGGTACTTGAAGTGAAATTACTCTTACGGGAGAAAAAGTAAAAGAGAGCGTAAAGGGAAGTTGAGGGATAGAAGTCGCGTCTGTGAAAATCGATAAGGGTTGAATTATAGGGGCTGAAACGAGGAGGAAGAAGGAAGTCGGTCTTGGAGGTCGGCACGACGGAAGAGGGTGGCTAAGAGAACGAGGGTAGAGAGAAAGCTGTGAGAGGGTAGTTGACGGAAGCCGCAGCCTCCGCAAGGGTGCGGCGCTCGCGCTGACATCTAGCGGAGGGCGAACGAATCATAAGGAAAATGCAAGATCTTACGTAAATAACTCAAAATCAAAATATCTTCCAGTTATCTTGCAGTTTTTTTCATCGTAATTTGTCAGTCCAAAAGAAAATTTTTAAAAATTACCTCGAGCTTACATTGTGATACCGTTGGATATGGAATTTTTTATTTGGATCATTTTTTAATTTAGTCCTTGATTATGCACCCTTCGTATCGCGAGGCGAGCGTGTTCTGGCAGTCATAAAATTATTGATTACGCCGTAGGTAGCATGGTAATGACGCTATCACCGTGCAGTGCTGCATGCTGGCGGCTGAAAGGTGAACGCATTCTGCAACATAGTACCGAATTAATGCAACTAGGAGAAAGTACACGTATCTCAAGAATTGGATTAAAGTATCCATATCCGCTTCCTACTCATGCAATTCAATGGGACTGGTAATAAGCATTTTCTATACAAACTCTCCCATGAGTATCTTGTATGCATTTATCAGTCTCCATCCTTCCGGAAAGAACACCAAGGCCATCGAGAGTATTAAAAGCGGTTCAAAAGGTCTCACGAGGGTCCGTCGAGTGTCCCATTTCGATACCTCCTCAGAATCCAATCCACACTCGACAAAGCCCCCCATTTATATATTTTTTTTTTCACAGAAACTCCACTCGTAAGGGTACCACAGTCAAGATACGACCATCCCTAACCCACGTGCCAAAAGATACAGGAAGTTAAAAATCAGAATTGAAAAGTGTCAAAGGAAAAAAAATTCCAAGACACCCTGTACATGGCAGGTGGGTCGGATGTGCACGTAATACCAAGAGCCTCGTGGGCTGACGAAGGGAATCGTATAAAGTGGAACCGAGAGAAGAAGACAAAGCCAAGAGAATATAACGAGCCGAAGAAGTAAGAGGAGGCGGTGAGCATAATAAGACATTGAGGGAAGCAGTGTGCGTACGCAATGCTACGCCATACTGCATACTGTTACGAGACGTTGATATCGTATGGTATCGCATGGTGTATTAATGGTGGGTTGGTTCAGTGCTTCAGTCGCTTCCTTCACATGCCGGATGGGGCCAAGAGAAAAGGGGTCCACGGCTTACGGTACGAGCGGTGGGGTGTGTTTCAGGCGAAGAGGGGAGGAAGAGGTTGCACCTAGGGGTGGGGATAGAGAGCAGTCTAGGAGAGGGAGGGGAGACGTGACCGAATGCTAACGCTTTAACGTCAGACAGCAACGCGCTACGCGAGTTGAGCGCAAACGCAGCGCAAACTACGTTGCCGCATGGCTAGGGCAGTAGTGGAGGGGCGGCGAAGGGAGGGAAGACCACGGAAGATGGATGCCGAGGGGTCGAGGGAGGCATACACCAGTAGGCATAATGCTGGCGCTTTACTTACTGCAGAAGCATTGGGGCCCGAGGAGTGGGGATTGACTCATTCGTCTGGAGGAAGGGAGGGGAGCTCCCCCTTCTCTCTCGTAATGGTGGGGATGAAGAGGGGAACGATGCGAGAACCGCCGAAAGCGCAGAGCGGCCCATAATTCGGTGCGCCGCCCCGCAATCAGGTTCGTGCAATGCTTCGACGCTCGTCGCGAACGAGTGTGCCTATTATAAAATAGTATACATACATCGCAGTTACTCTAGTGCCTCGGTGCTCTTATAAGGAAGTCATCGCCGTTCACGTTTTCACGGAGGACAACGCGCGCGAGAATCGCTGTATCGGGAGTATCCGTTTCGTTGCTGGTATATTCCTGAAGTATTGGAAGGTGGATATTGAGGATGGCAGGGAATTATTGAGGAGTTTTGATTTAATCGTAAGGAGGATTATAAATAGGTACATTTATCAAAGAAGGCGGTGTGAGAGACGCGGTGGCGAGAGAGAGAGAGAGAGAGAGAGAGAGGAAAGTGAGGAGAGGAGATACGTGCTTGTAGCCGCCAGAGAGGAAAGGAGAAACTGGGGGGTGAGAGTGAGAGAGAGAAAGAATACAGAAAATAATTAAAGAGAGAGAGATATTTGTGGAAGTGTTCGAAATAATGGAGAATGAGGAAGCGTCAGTGCCTTACGAGACACAGTTGATACAACTGTCGACATTTCTAGTCCAGTGATAGCATGTCCCACCACGATGGCTACATGTGCAACCGGCTTTATATATTGTGCATTCGTTTATAATACATCTCTTGTGAGATGACTGTGTGCTTCGAGGGACTGCAGTGATTTATTCCTGTTGTTTACTATTATTGGTATTATTATTGTCTACATTTTTTTTAAACGCGCCATGGTTTTATTGTGAAGAGTGCGAATGATTCTCAACGGATTTTTCATTGTCGCGCGTCATCGTCATCGGTCTTCGCTACTACTACGCTACTGTTGCTTTTGCTGCTGATACTACCTACGACTACTATCTACTATCATCGCTACCACTGCTACTACTGCTACCAGCATTGTGACGTTGCTACTGATGCATTTTTTCAAATTTTCTTTGTTTACACTTCTTCTTACTCTCCTTTCTCACTTCTTCCGATACTCTGTCGTCGCTGCGACACGTTTTTGTGCGACCGAGTGAGCATTGACGCTCGTGATACTACGACGACACTCGCCACCAGCGTCTTCAACTTCCTCGTCGTCGTCGACGTCTACGTAGTGAGATCATCGTTCGTCATCGTCAACCTCGTGCCCACGTAAATATACCTGAAACACACCTAAAGTCTGATTATTAACGAGTTATTACTGCGATACTAATTCTCTTTAATTGCGACTGCGCGTTCGTTAAACTTAATTGCACCGTGTTCGAGGCGTCGTTAATTATAACGACGACCTTCGACGTCGCCAACGTCGACGTTCGGGATGCTGCCTTCGGTAGGACTAACGATTGTAAGCGCCTTCGAAATGTCTCGTACTATTTAGTCAGTAGATCAGTGGCCATCTTTCTTTTCTCTTACGTCTTCTTCTTTCCTACGAAATCAAAAGTGTTAAGCTTTCTGGTAGCCATTACAATTTCTTCTGTATATCCGGTTCGCCCTGCCACCTTCAACGCGAAGATAAATGGCGCTGAGCATTCTCACGTTATCCGTATACAACTCCAGGCGTCCTTTCTTGTTTACGTCTAGCGCTCTCGACGCCGGGCATTTTTTTATCATCCAGTGAAAAGCAAGAATCGCATCCCTTCGATTCTTTAAATCCGTCGGTTGAAATTTTTTTAAAATATCAAACGAGAAATAACTAGAGTCAATTTGAATCTCCCGCTAAATACTATGTAAGCGATTGTACTTATTCTGTATTACGACATATCTATTTAAATCTACATGTAAAATACCCAACGACAGTCTCTTATAGTCTGGCATCCGTAACATCCTATATTAATATCTACAGTCCACGCTTCAAATATTAATTGGTCACTTATTTTTCAATCATTTCTAAATTCTTTTTATCGGAATTATTATTTAAGCAAAATAAAAGCCAAGCCATGCTTTCAGCCGGCAATGACGAGCGCGTGGCACGTAGTACGGCGTCGCGACGCAAACGTAACGCAATTCCCATAAGAGAAACTCAACGCAACGTGACTTACGGTTCGTTGCTGCCAACATACATACCATACGTATTCCTGTCGTGCGATGTGTGTGATCAATAAATCGGGTTGCAGCATATATATACACACACATAAATTCACATGGACGCAACTCACAGTCTCTGCGCACGCATGTGCACACATACGTGCACACACTTATTCACGTGGATAAAAACGAAGAGGCGCGTATCGTTTGACAAATGTCAAATTTAAAGTTTAGTGATACGTTTAAAAAAAACTTTGACATTTCAAATTTGAATGCCGTATCTTTTTTCTATGATTCTACGAAATCATAATAATTGTCATACGTCTTTACGCATTTTCACAACCTATCTTCTCGCTCTGCGCGTTTCCCGTTCTCTTTTGATAAATTCGATATAGTGCTTCCTGGCTGCGAAACAACCGCCATTGCTGCGTGCACGTTCATTAGATTGTTTTCAAGAGACGTGCAGTTAGCACGTTGGGACTATACGTGTCTGCCGTATATACAACGTGGACAAGTACGTCTCGGGCGATGATACGTTTAAGATTTGTTACGCGTTGCGTTTGCTTTATTTAAGTGCAGTTTCTTAGAGTTTATATTCGTATAGCGTGTGTCACTCGAGTATATATATATATATATACACATATATGTATAGGTATATGCAGTTTAACATTTTTCAACGTATTACAACGAATCGAGCTGTTCTGGTCGCGAAGCGATAAATCCGTTGTTTTTCGTCTTTCCAAATGGCGGCCAATGGTTATTTGATCGATACCAAAGGTACTCGTCGCCCCTCCGTGCCGCCGCGACGCTACCACCCCTTTAATGACTGACTCACACGCTCATGCTCGGGCATTAAAGTTCGAGCTGGTTGTAAAGAAGAAAAAAAATCACTGCCTGGCACCTCAGCATATTTTTCCTTAGATACGGTTCGATTAATTTATTTTGTTTAATTCAAAACGTTCGTTATCAATAATGCTTTTTTTTAATAGTTGATAGTGGCCGATGCTTCTGACAATTGAAAATTTAGTAAACGCATTTGTATGACCTTATCGACAGATTATCATCATGGTCGCTGGACGTATCTCGTTGGTAATCCTGTGGTTATCAGTTTGGTGTAGGGGCAAAGCGATGCTTGCTGGGTAGGAAGTGGGGGAAGTTATGAAATGGAAGGGCGAAGGGGGGTGGGTGAGAAATTAGGAAAAAGAGGTAAAGCAGGGATTATGACGAACGTTGGATTATTTTTTAAACAGATATGATCCCTGCTTAACAGCTGTGACAATTTCGGCTGTTTTCGGTAGCAACGTGATCGAACTTCCGGTTGGTGAATTTTTTTAAATTTTGATCGATAAGCGATTTTTTGTTTTATGTGATTTCGATCTATTCGTCATTTTCACTCAGTGATAATCTTAATATGGGATGAATGTATGCGTCACGTGGGATGATAGTGTGAGGTCTTTTTATTAGTGTCTTGTTACGCTCGTGCATTGAAAATATAATTATCGATAAGAGATAATCGTACGTGTCTCGAGCGTATCTACGTTTAATCCGTCCTATCTGGCCAGTAAGTTGGCTTTAGTAACGTGGGCTGCGGGGTGGGAGGTGGGAGTGAATAAATAAAAGTCTAAGTGTTTCCTTAAAGAGCAGCTCCGGTGTACGCGAAGACAATTGTGCAATTTCAATGTATACACGTCCTTCGTTAAATAACCGATCAGACCGATCATCCCTAATGTAATTGATCCCGTCGGAGGATTAAACGAAGTTCGCATTCGAGATTTTCAGTCGAAGGTAAATCTTGGAACGATTTTTAATCGGGCACTAACTAATTCTTGCGAATTAATTATACCGATAGGATTCGCTTGCTGGATTGATTTCACACGTTTCCATTTATCCGTCCTGGCCGGACCGGAAAGTTCTTGGAGCGCGATTAAATTCAATTACGTCAATACGAAAAGTAATGGAACTTTTTTTTTTGAAAATAATTAACGCCAAAATTTTAATTAGACCTCACTCGAACTTTACGTACAGTAGCTTCTTTGACGATTTTCTCGTGATTATTTAATAGCAATTGGCAATGACTTTCTGCCGAGAGATTAATATCTGATTGATATATTGAAGATTGGCAATATCATAGGCACGTGACGTACTACGTACGGGTTTGCTTTGGTCGGATCCGTATGAATGACGCTTAACGTTACCGATAACGCCCCGCTGACAATGACTGGGGGCAATGTAGCTTGCTGTTCATAAGTCTGACGAATGTATTCATATGACAAGGAGAAAGAGAGAGAGAGAGAGAGAGAGAGAAAGAGAGAATGTTATCAGCATAGAGATAATACACATGCTCGACTTGCCTATCGGCTCAAGACGGTATCAAGCACTTCCGTTTATTCAGCAACCGGAAATGACGGTATTAACCAAGTACAGAAAGGTTCGTTTAGGGAAACTAGGTTGGCAGATATTAAAATTTTTTTTTTCAAATTCTTTTGTACTTTCTCAGTAGCTGTTTTCTCGACGTTTCTTTAATTTTCTTACTAGACACGAATCTGCTCTTAGGGATGCTGCGAGGTTGGGATGCACGTACAGATCTATCTTCGGGTTTTACCATTGGACCGGGCTGGTCGGTACCTGAAAAACACGTACGAGTTTTCGTGTACCTGCCATTGGGCTTTTCTGTACTTCGAACAGCTGCCTAATAATTGCGTCTGTGTGATATTAATGGTCCCGAGATTCGCCTCGCCAGGTATGGTCCTCTGTACACACTAATACACTGCTAGAAAACACGCTTACGTATGCGCATGGCACGTCCAAAAGGGCCCTAAGGGCCCCAGAACGAAATATACCTGGGCCCGAAAACTCACGTAGCATTCACGTGGTAACGCAGCGCGAAACTCTGGGAAAAGCGAAGGTCCCATTTTACTCTTGAAAATCTTTCCCTGCCGTCACATGCGCGCACGTATTTATCTAGGCACCGTGGGGCCCCCGTATACCTGGCCCAATGCTATTAAATCGTTTTTTCTTCTGTCTCTGTCTTTTTGAAAAATTGATCCTCGGGTAAAAATTGAAAACTTCAACTCGTCGGGTGGAAAATGAAAAGTGCCCGGGAGAGAGGAGATTTGGGATTTTATCAATTTACCAAAGTGAATCGGAAGTATATGAATACTCTCCTGTACACAGGCACTCTACGGAGGCTCAACATTTTTTTGCGGTATAAGAACAGGGCCAGTTCTTCGTTTGGCATTGAGCTAAGAGCCAGGCTGAAGTTTTTTTTTCTTCATTGCTAAAGCAACGGGAGCATTACGGACCCTGATAAATGAGCGGCTGGAAACCGTAGAGTTTTCGAGGCGTAAGTAGAACTTGCCGTACGGGATGCCCAACCGCTGTGTCTCTGTCCTAAAGGCGGATAGGCAAGAAAGTCATTTCATTTCGAAGCGAGCCGAGTGATGCGGGAAAAATGGAAATTCGCCCGGTGACAAACGAGGCGAGTGCGAAGTACGGATGCGTTTAAATTTCCCGCCAAAAATATCAGCGACGTACGAGTTTAGCTTGAAGGGAGATTTCGAATGAAATTTTTTTTCGGACGTAATTCTTGGCGTTCGCTCCGAGAATCGTATGCGCGTCAGAGGCAAAGACGACGGTGGCGACACTGTGGCGAATGTCGGAAGAGGCCAAGTCGTTTCGCGCGAAAACTTGAAAAAGGAGCTGGTTTCCGGTGACAAACGAGGGCATTAAGGATCGAAAGCAGAAATCCTACGGAACGTAGGATGCTCTTCACGGAATATTACATGTACAGGGTGTTTCACTTACACACGCGCTGAAGGGATCGGGCAGAAGTACGGATGTGGAGAAGGGCCATTTATTTTGGGCGCAAACGCAATATGTGCCACCGACGCCGCCTTTCTACCTCTCTCTTTCTTTCTCTCTCGCTCTCTCACGCCACTTCTTCTCCCTTCCCATTTCTAAGTTTCCCTCCGCATTCCGGTTTTGTGAGAATTCCTACGGGCCGTGCTCTTTCTCGAGTGGTCCAAGTAATTTGAGTCTGCATTTTTTTCTTCCTGCCCTTCTCTCTCTCTCTCTCTATTTTTCTTCAACTACGTGGACCATAACCTTCGGTATCGTCGTGTTTCTCTCTCTCTCTCTCTCTCTCTTACTCTCTGTACCAAACACTCAACTCCGGCCCACCCCCATCTTTTCTATACATAACACACATACTCGTCTCCCTGCTGCACCCACACGTCAAAAACCTAAACTTCACGTAATTCGATCCTCATTATGAGTTTTCCAGTAAACACATGCGTTCGTAAAGTGTCTCTCTATACGTGCTCTTCGATTCTACGTATTTTGGATATTGGAGATAAAAGAAACAAAAACTTTTTTTTTCTTCCATTCACTTTTTCACTTCACTCACTTTTGATACTTCGAAAAAAAAGAAAATATTTTAATCACACAGCATTACGCATTCACGTTACCTACAAAGCGTAAGCATTTATTTTTTATCTTTAGTCCGCTTACCGCATCTGCTGAGGATCGCGAAGGACGATCGTAAAAAATCGTACAGCTAACTCGTACAAGGCGTACGAGCAGGGACCATTCGCATAGCGATCTTTCGTCAGTTCCACTACACCGTTGTGAGGATAGCTTTAGGCCTATGTATCCCTTAGCTGGACACACTGTGCACTGTAATATCAGTATATCATTGCTCGTCTACATATTCTCATGTTCCTCCTGACTCGCGTCATTGCAAATGACAACGGAGTCCGGCATGTAGTTGGCAGACACTAAGGTCGGACACGCAATCTGCGTGCGTTGCTCGACTCGGCGACAAAACTCGAGAAGAGACTCTGTGAAGCCTACGACAAAAAAGTCACATACACATTTCACGTATCGGTGCACAGAGTAGACGGTCGGTGGAGGTGGCGAAAAAAAAGAAAAGGAAAGGCAAAAGACAAGGGGGAGGGAATCGAAGGGGAGGTGGATATATTAAATGAATAGTGGGGGAGGGCATTAATCTTGGCAAAGTTTAATTGAGGTGTATATATATATATATATACACGTATAAACGATCCCAGATGAAGGAGGTGAGCTGAGGAACGGTTTGAGATGGATGTGGGAGGTGGTTGAGGTGCGCGAGAGGAACGGGAGGTGCCACACCTCAAATTCGCCGCATTCCTGCAATGGCCCCAATCTCGACTCTCCTCTATTCCGGCTATTCGCATCTCGACGACGTACCTTGTATATATCACCGTCGCGACGTCTCCGTCCCATTATTTAATTGATCGTCGATCAATACGGTCGAGCGTTATTCGAAAAGAAAAATTATTTACTCAATATGATTCCTATTGCGATATTAATTTTATTACCCTATAACTCGCTATCTCCTTTTCTCTGCCTCTTCTTCTCGATCTTCCGTTCTCGTTACTTCTTTTTTCTTCTTTCGAATGGGGAAACTCGCACTTCCCGGGCTTTTCTTTCCTCGAGCGACCCGATAACGACGGTCACGTTAGATAACGTTGGTAAAGTTACGATAACCGAGCGCCGGACAATATTGACATTGAAACGGGCAGCTGTCATAGAAGATTCCTTTAGCTTTTTTTCTTATTCTTTCTTCCCTTTCTTTTGCCATTCACTTTCATTCTCTCCTGCGCTCGGACTGTACTCGCACGTTGCGTAAATTACTACACCGACTATATGTATGCATATTATAAGAAGCAATACATTTTTTTTACACATCAAACACTTTTATCCGTCGTACACTACCTACAGTCTCTTCTCAAACACTCTTTCCTGAAAATATCGGAAATTCGAAGAATTTCAAAAATCGAGCAACCAAGAAATTTTTCTTGAGCACAACATTCCCCGGGGTGTTCGTAGTGCATTAGATGTGCCGAAGGGTGCGAAAAGGTAGTATCGACGGAGGGTGGAGAGGGGGTTAAAAGTGTCGAAACGGAAGTGAGGAAGGGGATGATTCAGGGCGAAGATGGAACTAGTCCCCGATTATAACGGGTGAGATCGTTGACACGGATTTATTTGTATCTGCGATAATCAAGTGATACCCCCCCCCCCCCTCCCCTTTCACCTTCTGCGCCCATACAGTTTTTATCAGCGCACGCACGACACAAAGGTGAAAGGCACAAAGGTGCCACCGACCATTATAACTATCCGAATGATCGTAATTTAATTACCCACCGAGTGGATTCGTATGTTTTCTTATTATAATGATAGATACACGTTCGATGGGTCCCTATGTCGTCATTGCCCTTCGATATAATAGTTATAGGTGGTAGCAAGTAGCCAGTGGCAACAGTGCAACGCGGGCTATGTATATATAGTTATACCAAACATTGGTCACACGTGTTATAGGTGGGACAGAGCGAGAGAGACGAATGCGATTTAACACGTGTGGAGAGAGGAAGCGAACGAATGAATACGAGCGAGAATGCGTAAGCAGAGTCAAAGAAATACGCACGAATAAATATCCATGTAAGAATCGAATATATATATATGTATATATAGTGGGAAGAAGTAAAAAAAGCCGCGTACGCGCATGCGTAAACTATTTGCGGCTCGTGAGTTTCTCGACGGTGCGTCTTTATTCTCCGTCACATTGCCAGGCTTTGTTTCCACTGTTACCCGAGGGAGGGAAAAACGAAAAGAAAAAATAAAACTAGTGGAGACGAGGTTAAGAAACTAAAGCGTATTGCTTCTACTATGTTGGCATTACGATTCTATCTTTGGCTAGAGCTAATGTATAAGAATGGCGACGATGCGTGGTAGCGAACAAATTTTTTTTACTTTGTTTTTGTTTCAACGATGAATTTCCTCGAACTCGTTTATTCGTATTGCTTCTAATCGTACTTGGAGTCTAGTCCCGTTAATAAGACGAACGAACAAATATCCTATAGTCTGATACGTATAACACCTAACTCCTACTGTTGTACTGCGATTCACGTGGTATACGTGCCTTACGCGTTATTTCGATTTTTCACAGGGTTTTTACGCGGGATATTTCGTAGGTAGTCACTTAGTGATACTCTGCCTCGAGGCATTTTATAATAATGGCTGGTTCCTTAAATATACGTGTGTAATGGATTTCCGTGAATTCTAATGTTGTTATTACGATCATACTTTATATATATATATATATATATCGCGTCATTCATTGACATTACTAATAAGCAAGTACAGTCATACCATGCAATTAGGTTTATGCCGCTAAAAACATTACAATTTGTTCAAATGATTTGCGATCGAGGTGAAACATTTTGAAATTCAAAATTACCGTCAAAAATTGATAATGTAATTTTACCTTCAATGGAAATATATATATATACACATACGACTGACTTTATATCTCATGACGAGGAGCGATCGATCAGTCAAATATTCAGGGACAGCTCGTTCATTCATACTGACACAATGGAATCTCTCTCCACACATGACATGATTCGTGCGCGACACGGCAGGCACGCCTCACGGATCCACATATGTAGACATTCGAGAGTGATTTTATGGCACACGACACTCGTGCGTAATATGGGAACGATATGACTGTTTGGAAGAGGATGAATGCTCATATGTGGAATTTTGAAAAAAAAATATATAAGCACACGTGTATACATATAGGTACGGCCGTACGATTTTTTTTGTGTATTTAACGTACGTAGACATATGTGTGTATATATATAAATGTTGCATACCGATAGTCCGAAGTTTCCATACCTATAAGCGTATACTGTACACGCATTGACGGAGCACGTGTGGGCTCAGGGGAAGACACGCATGTGTGACGGGGAGGGGAGCTGGGACGTGCGCGCACGCGTAACTCGGCTCGAAGCGCGTACGTTGGCTCGGATTAAACATTTATAAATAGTGCTCGGTGTGCGCGTTTACGCGGAAGTGCCACTGTATGTTCGTGGGCAGCCCTGAACAAAATAACACGTACGCTTTCGCGAGGATTATCCGGTTACGTTGTTTTTTGTCGCGGATTCTCTAACGCTCTATTTTGAATCGGCGACGAAAATCGCGCTCGTGATTCGCGATTACGTAGGTCGATGCAGACATATTTAATATTGGCTGAGTATTGGGTATAGTGCTCGGGAGCGAATATACGCGAGGGCGAGGGGGGGGGGGGGGGTGTTTTGTAAAAAAAAATTTTGTTTGTCATTTCGCAGGGTCCGGACCTTAAGACTTATTTATAGACGGCGGATTCCTATCTTATCGTCGCTCGTGCTGCTTAAGCGAGAAACAAATTTACCAGCGGGGCTGGGAGGTTTATCCTTGTCACGTGACTTTTTTTTCGTACACGTGCATTTCTGGGTAATTTTGTACTCGTAGGCTCCCTTCTGTATCGACGTGGCTTGGGGTGGTTTTTAAGTACAGTGGTCGACGGGTTGGTTTAGGCTGGTCCTAGGGTAGGTTTCTTTTGCTCCGAAGAAAGAATTACTGAAAGGATGCTCGTAAAACGGGAGTAATCCATGGTCGCAGGATCGTAAAGGAAATCCCATTCTTTCATGAATAATTTTAAGATAGCCCAGTTCCCGGAGAGTGGGTGGAGGAAGTAAAATGGAATTGGTAATAGTTGATAACGTTGTGAAATTTTGTGTCATTGTGTAGCGCGCTATGTCGTTTCTTGGTTGGGATGTTATTATTATTTGATACCGATAAGGACGTCTCGTTTGATCAATCGGAGGAAACTGGATTCTCATAGGTCACAGTAGATACGAGGGTGTTTAGTTGGAGATCTTTGGCTTTGCCTTCTAAGGATGGATTTTCAACGAAAATTTATTTATATCACGACTGGTTTCGGGTGAAGTAATTTTTCCTTTTTTTTTTCCTCCTCTATAATTCAGTACTTGGGGATGACGGTGTGATAGATGACAAAGATCCAGGATCGATGCATTTTGGGAGGGGAGTCAGTGATACCAGGACGACGAATATCGTTCGATCTGTCATATAGATCGTATCGTTTCAAGGTCGATGATTAGGCTGAATCGTTACCGAAGTGGAGAAGCAGATCGTTAGGTCCCGTCGGGAGTCTTCGTGGACGCGGTCGTTCCCTGGAGATCAGATTAGCTAGTCGAATCGGAAACGAGGCCGAGGCACGAATTCCATAGGAGTCAGTAGGGGATGTCGGGAAAGGGGTTAGAGGCAGAGCCCAAGACAGGGCAAAGGTAATAAGAGAAACAGTGGTGACCAGCCGATGGCTTTGTCCTTGAATTGCAGAAACGGAAGGAACCAGGCGGGCGGAGTGAAAAGGGAACGGCGGACAGGTTGATGAGGGACGAACTGGTGCGGATGATCAAGAGCAGTGAGCATGGAATTCCCGGCGCGGAGATAGAAGCGTAACCTGGTGCTGGCGAGGTCGAAGTGGTTCCATGAACTTTCCAAGGATCGCGGTATGACAGGTTCCTGCTGGCTGGAAAAGGAACGAACGAACTGGACTGCTGGTGCACTTGCGAGAGTGGAGACAGCAAGTCGGCTATTGACACTCACGGCGTAGACGGAGAAGGTGGACGCGAGTGGGAACTGCGGACGTGTTGCACGGGAAGAGCGAGGAGGACGGAAATACGGAAAAGGAAAATAGAAGAGCGAGGAGGGACAACCCAGGGTGGAATACTCTGCTCTGCCGGCATTAATCCAATAATCCGGTAATCCTACAGTCGGGTTTTTAATGGGAGGACGAACTACGGCGAAGACCGCCATAAACGGGGAACCCCCGTTTCATGTAGTGAGGAATAGAGGGGCCGGTGTACGGTGAGGAGAATGGGAGAGGGAGTGTTTGGGAGAGTGAGAGTGCGTGTGTGTGAGAGAGAGAGAGAGAGAGAGAAGTTAAGAAAGAGGGTAAAAGGAAGGGTACCAGAAAGCTCTAGCCACGACGGGTGTCGTAAACCGCTCCGAAATCGATAAAATAAGACGCGAAAGAATCTTTTATTGAGCGGCCCTTGGTGGTTGCGTGCACACGCCCTCTCTCTCTCTCTCTCTCTCTCTCTCTCTCTCTCTCTCTCTCTATTTCTCTCTTATTCTCTCATTCTCTTTTCATGCCCACTCCCAACTACCACCGATATCGGAGCACCTCTATCCCTTGCTGCTGCATACCTCCCTCCCGCCCCCCCTCTCTCTCACTCTCTCTCTTTACTTCTACCAATGAAAACCCCATCCCGACTCACCCCGATGCTGCATTGTTCCAGGCACAATTGAGGTCCCATTGTCTACCGGGCGCCATCTTGTTGTCGCTCAAAGCGCCGACCGAGCGGCTCCCCGACACCCTCTGATAATGACTCGGGTCCGCGATCTCCCGCTTCTTAGGCCTGACACGACCTTTCACCTTACATCACCCGGTCGATCTTAAACCATCGAGAACCTTCTGCGCGTCTTCGTGTTCCTGGACGTCACGGACGCATCAGCATCCTCCTGCAGACTGGACCTGGACGGGAGGACCTGACCATCCTGGTTAAAAGACTCTACCTTCCGAACCTCTAGGAGTTGTTGAGCCTGATCAGTCGCCTCGCTCCTTTTCCGTTTATCCTGGAGGCTGGTCGCGCTCTGCTCGACCTGGGAGGTCAAGTGAGAGTGTGCCAGGGTGTGCCCGAGTGAGCACGATAGCACCTCTGGTGCCGGCGGCCGTGGGTCCCGGGGGGACGGGCGCCATGGCGGCCTCCTCATCCTCGTCGAGTGGCGAGCAACAGTACTCCCTGCGATGGAACGACTTCCACTCGAGCATCCTTAGCTCCTTCCGGCATCTACGGGACGAGGAAGACTTCGTCGACGTCACCCTGGCCTGCGACAGTAGCAGCTTCACCGCGCACAAGGTCGTCCTCTCCGCGTGCAGTCCCTACTTCCGAAGATTACTCAAGGTGAGTCTCCACTTTTTGATCCTTCTACTCGAAATTTCTTTAAATATCTTTTTTTTTTCATTTAAAATAATCACGTATCCTCAAGAACAGCCGATTGGCCCGAACCACCTGGTCGCTTCCGTCGACGCTCAAGAACGTCAATTGGGCTAGGTGCTCTTACGGCCGGATGCAAATCACTCCGAAAAAGGGCGGATAGCTACGAAAGGATTTCGTGAACCTAGTTGCGTCGCGAGGGTAGATAGATCCTGATAGACCACACGCCATTGCGTTGCCTGCGACAATTTGCGGTAATTTTGGTCGAATACATTTACATGCTAAAGTAACGACAGCAAAAACCACGGCAACCGGTTTCGATCGGCCATTTCGACGTTACACGCGCGATATTTCCTCCTTTTTTCCCCTCCCTTAGTTCTTCTTTTTTATCGGTTACTATGGCAATATCGTTATATCTTTCACTCCTTTTTTCGACATCTCGTGCGAAACCTTTCCACGGATGCTTCGATAGTCTTCTCCTTGCTTGCTTCTTTTCGTCCCTCCTTTACCCGTTCGGACCACCGCGAAATTCTCTCTCTCTTGCGAATGTCAAATTCTTTCGGAGGATCCATCCTGACGGAAGCTGCTAATTGGACGCGCGGGGGGGTGCAGTCACCTAGGCGTCTGGCAGGAACTTCCGGCCTTGATTTACATAATAATGCGCCGTTAGCACCACAGCCTATGGGGCTTTCGGGCCGACCAACCAGAGGTGAACCATCGATCACTTGGTCGTGTCACTATGTCACCAGAGCCTATTCTCATCTCTCTTCTACGTTCCCCTTCTCCCCGCTATCTCTCTCTCTCTCTCTCTCTCTCTCCCTCTCACAGCCCCTCACAGTCCTCGTCATGCTTCTATGCACGCCCTTCGAACCTGTTCTCTCCCATTCCTGTCAACGCTCCTCACCTACCTGTCCTTGCTTCTTGGAGTCCTGCAAGAATCCTCACGCGGGTAGTCCTTACGGATGACGTCATCAATTTGTAAAATTTTTTTTCTCCCTGTCATTATTCAGCGCAAGTGGCTTCAGTCGATTTTTTCAAATTTATGCATTATATAAAAAAAAATTGTTTCTATATATAATTCACCGTCTATTCGTTAAACGCGCAAGTGACGTAGTACGCGGACTATATGAACGTACGTATTCAGGCGGCAGTACGTGTGTCGCAAGGCAATAAAATTGATTTAGGGATCGTGTCTCTTGGTTCGCCTTCGAGTTCGGCTTCAATGTCGTGAGTCGAAATATTCGGGCATTCAAGAACGTAAATCGTCTTCTCCCCTGATTCTCGGCGCGACTTTCTAATTATCGTAAATAAACTAATTGATTAAGCACGTTGCTATTTAACCCGGATAAGTATTGCGCTCTTACGATATTTCGTCACGTTAATTTTGAATTTAGATTGACTCATTTCATTTCTACCGCCTCGAGACTTTGCTCCTGCATTCAAATTATTCGGTTTATGGATTTTCCCATATCTTCATTTTTTTATCGCTCTCTCGTATGAATCACGAGAATTCCGGGGGCGGATTGTCAATTATCACGATTGGTAATGATGTTTTCGTCAATGAAAACGTCACGCGTCATTCGAGACTTCTCGATCGGTCCTCACTAATTTGTTTGTAATCACCTACGATCGTTTTTCGAATTGTCATACGCGCGACGCACTTAGAAATTTACTCCTCGGAAATTAGGCGACAGTTTTCACTTATTGCTTCGGTTTTTGGAATATTTACTAGAGAAATCACGATTTTAGGTCTTATCCACTGCTCGATCGGTGCTTTCGTGTTATACGAGCTCCCTATCAGGTTCATTGTGGCTTCGCTATACTGTTTGACCTATTGTCACGTCGAGCGCTAGTTGCTGCTGCTAATGATAACTGGTCATGCCAGCGAACAGTGAATTGATGCAGCTTCCATAACTAATTTTTTAATAGAACAAATTTAAATAATATTTACGATAATGTTACTCCGCTTCGTGATTTTTCTAAGTCAGGCTTATATGTATTCGTAAAAATCCTTGTGGCGGCGTTAGTTTAAAACTTACATACGTTCCTATATATGTATATCGATATTGACGATTTTAATTCTTAATCGAAGCAATATTTACAAACTGGGCCGGTGATTCAGCGAGTACAGTGTCACGCTACTCGGTTTGGGGCCCCGTTCAGGATACACTCGGAGAGATGTCTGGTTATCGTTACTACAAAGTCGCCGAATAATCGCGAATAGTTGGCGCCTTAAAAAGGGTGCATAACCCATGTGTTGACGACTATAGAAATTTCTCTGAATGTAGTGCAAATAAATGCACGTACCGACCATGAGTTACGTGGACATTTTTATTTATTTTTTATTTTTATTTTTATTCCGAGTCTTATTCTTACCAGTAAAAAATTTTCGAAACATCATTTTCTGTGTACCGATTCAATCGATAGTTATTTACTTATCAGTAAATATTCACTGATTCGCGTTTAACAAGTTTAGAGCAACATACCAGATATACCCGATGCTTATTAACAAAATATGTAGAAAAACGCGTAAACGGAGGGCAGTTCTTTGTTTTTCGTCTGTATCTCGCTTCGTTACCGTACAATGGTAATTTGACTATATCGCCTGAAAAGATGGCCGAAATTTAGGTCAGCGGTTGTTTCTAAGAAGGCGGGACATCGCGTATTGATGATTTACGAAGAATTTCGTCTCGTAAATGCTAATCGTCCTTCCCCGTGAGCCACCGGGGGAAAAAAAAGTAGTACAGATAAAAGGATCCTATGGCCGTCGTTAGCAAGAAAAGAAATACCTGAAAACTGTAAAATTCAGAAAAAAAATTGAGCCCTCGTAAAAAATAGAATATATACGCGAAATTGCGTCTTATCGCAATCATCGAACGAAACGAGATAACTAGAACGACAATGCATCATCAAAGATTCACCCGAGTATTAAAGGAAACTGCAGGTATACGTTACCTGGAATTGTTTTTAAACTTACGAGAATCGCGGTAGCAGCCGAGAGAGAGAGAGAGAGATCCGTAGCGGATGCATGTATAATGGAGCGTTCCGGGATCGTGCGTGCCCGTCGCAATTTTTCACGAAACAATAAATATTTAAATCTCCCGCCTCTCGTTTCAAACATCGGATATAGATCACTGGCCGTGTATCGTTATCGCACACGGGGCATCTCTACTTTAACCAGCAAACAAGACAGCAGTGGTACGAGAGTATCGCGCACATGTGGACGTACCACACTGTAGCGTAAATGCGCTTCGAGATTGCGCAATTGATAAATAATGAATAACAAGGCCGATAATAACAATAATAACAAGCAGAAAAGACTCGGCGAGAAGAATCGTCGTGGATAAAAAAAAGAAAAAAGAAAATCCTAAATACAGGCTTGTACACTTCGCGAGCCCTATCGTCCCAGCCTTTGGGGCCCTCTTGCGCAATCCCTGCCGGGTAACGCACCACTGCTCCATATTCTATATTTAAAATAGTGCGTACGGGGTGCCTAGATTGGTATGCGTATGTTGCGTGCGTGAACGAATGAGTCTCTCTCTTTCTCTTTCTCTCTCTTTCTCTCTCCCGTCTCTACATATGTGCCGGGCGCACATACGCCAAGGAGATGCCCCTCCCCTCCTCCC